>JBBPQP010000461.1:0-25327 GCA_038092555.1 Boletus subgraveolens
TGTGATGCTCAACATGCGTGAACGGATTGCGGCCGCATCGGGTCTAAATTGCAAACCATGAATTGACCAGGAGAACGTCGTCGTCTCGCGCGACATACCTTTTAAACGCAAGACTGAACGTGTTACCCTTGAGGGGCTTCAGCTTTTGTGCTCCACCATCGTTGGCTATACAAATGATCGGAATCTAGACAGAGATGGCGGTGTTGGTCGGTGTTCCTTTGGCCTATGTGACAGTACACACCTTTGTCTTCTTGATTAATGCATTCAAAGCGCCGACGCCTCCCCGATCTCCCGCGGACATACCATCAACCTCGTCCATGATGAGGCACGTCTTGTCAGTGATGGTGATACCGAGCGTATTCGTCGCCTAGCATACAACTCGGTCAACTTCCCGTCTCAAGAACGCTCCACAAAAGAAGGAATACATACCCCTTTCCCACCCATCCAACCATCCAACGATAAATTGTTGATGTTCATGCCACTCTGAGAGGAAAAAAAAGGGATCAACACGAGCGTTCAACCGCGCCCAACGTGTACTCGCCTCGACGAGTTTCTTGCTCCGGGCATCGCTCGCGTTGAGCTCGATTGGCGTAAACCCTTCGAGTTTCGCACACAAGTGTGCGCTCGTTGTCTTGCCGATGCCTGGTGGGCCGGATATGAGTACAGCGCGGAAGAGGTTCATACCGCTCTTTCCAGGCTTCAAGAAGCCCGATTTCAAACTCGACGACCTGCATCCGGCGTGGAATGAGCGGAAAGGAAAGGGGGGCCGAAGATGGGTAGGATGGAAAGACGAACCAGTCGTGCAGCCATTGCTGGAGCTTCTCCACCTGACCCTTGTTCCCACATATCTCTTTGAGCGTCTGAGGTGCATAGCGCGTCGTCCAGAGCTGCGATGCCAAGTCTGGTTTCGCAGCGACGCTGTGCACGCAAAGCAAGTCAAAGACCAAAAACGCCGTCAGCAAACAAGTACCTCCACAGAAAAGCAAAAAAAAAAAAAACGCCGCCATCGACGCGACAGGACGACGACATGGAAACGAAAAACATACCTGCCAGACCCAACCTTGGCCTTTCCTTTCCCCTCCCCCTTTTCCCGCTTCTCGAGCGCCTCTGCAGCAGCCCTAATCGCCTCCTTCTCCTTCTCCATCTTCTTCCGCGTCTTCTCGTCGAGCTGAACACCCCCCGATGCCCCTGGTCCCATGCGCGTCCCAATCAGCGACAAAAACTCGTCCTCGGAGAGCGTCTTCAGCCCATGTTTCTTGATCGCGGCGAGCTTGGAAGGGCCTGCGTTGTCACCCAGAACGACGTAGGACGTTTTGGACGACGGTTGGAGCGTCACGCGACTACAATGGAACGGCGGGAGGGACAGTCAGTCAGTCGGTGGCAATGGCGCGGAGGCGAGGCTCGACACAAGGAGGGTTGAGGAACTTGGGATTCGAGTACTTACCCGCCATACCGTTTCGCGAGATCGATGGCCTCGTCGCGGGAAAAGGAAGAAAGTTCGCCGGTGAAGACAAAGGAGAGGCCGAGGAGACAGTCGAGCGATTTGGGCTCTGGCACGGTCTTGGAGCCTGGTGCGCGGGGACCAGCGGCTTTGGCGGCCTTCGCAGCGGCCCAGTTGAACTTTGCGGACGAGCCCGCTTTCAATGGCGGGTTCTGACTTGGTGGCATGAAAAGGGACAGGAGTCACAAATATTGCACAAGAGTAGATGTTGTTCCTCTCGCCTTCACCGCTCCGATTGCAGTGTAAAGCCAGCACAACACTACTTTTAGTTGTCTGGTCACTGACAGCTCTCAAATATTTATCACATTTACCACCACAGTAAATCATTGGGACGGCATTTCCTTAAGATCCCTAATGAAAGATTTGCCTGTCCACTGAGCAAATTCACCTCAACGAATAAAATACGGCAAATCGGAGCATTTTCCTCCGTTACATAGATACGGGAGGAAAAATACAACACAAGGTGTTCAACGAGCGTGGAAGTCCATTCGAGAAAGATCGAATCAAAGGATACCAAGCCGGAGCCAAACAGGAAAGGAAACATCAATCAGAAATGGGGACATGTATGACAGACTTGTAACTAGAGGAAGAGATACGAAACTTGAGACTGAAACGCATCTTTTCGTTGCCGCATAATGCAGGGCAAATCACGATGCGCCAAACAAAATCTGAGGCGCCTACTCGCGTTCCTCGACCTCCTCGTGTGCCTCCGCGTCAACCTTCTCGTCAACGTATTGGGGAGGGGCAACAAATAGGGTCTCAGGAACTTGCTCGTACACGATGTACTCGCGATCAAGGGTCTCTTCACCACGCTCACCGCGCACGGTGCGATAAGCAAGAACGGATAGAACCCAGAACATCCTCAAAAGAACGCCGATACCACAGCCTGATCATACAGTAAATCAACGCGGGACAAAACGGGATTTGTGATTCCTTACCGAGAACGAAAGCCACTGCGCGACCTTCCCAGGGACCGAGTGACTTGATGGCCCGGTGGATACGCCTCAAGAAACACTTGTGCTGCTTGCGGGGGTGACCGTGGTGACCATGGTGACCATGGTGGGGGTGACGTTCATGGCCCTCACCACCATCAGGGTGATCGGGGTGTTCTTCGCCTTGATGCTTTCTGTGTTTTCCTCCCTCGTCCACTTCTTCCTGGGAGTGAACGATGACATGAGAGGGATAACCCACAGGGAGGACGTGGACTTGACCAGGCCTTGGCAACTCAACATCAGCCTCGATAAGTGGCATGCCAAGTGCGTGGCGGAAAGCGTTGGACAAGCGGAGAGCTTTCTCGCGCAGCGAGGCTCCGCAGAAGTGGTGACCGATGCCTTTGTTCTTGTATTGGATAGAGGGTGGTATGGGAATTGCGGGACGGACGATGCGGGCGACGTCGTCATCATTGCCGTTTACGTTGGCGTTTGCCAATGCATGGCCAAAGCGAATGTTGGCATTGGATGGATGGTCGATGACGCGGATCGGCTCAGCTGCAACGAGGCCAACTGTAGATGTAAAGAACATGAGTTAATACCATAAGATTGAGGTAGCCGAATAATGTCTCACCGACACTGGCCCCTGCTAGGAGTATAGGTAAGATTGAAAGACGCATGTTATTTAGTGGTCTTGTTGAACCACTGCTTTAGATTTCTCAGATGTGGGAAACTAGTCGTATGGATGGATGGTTTTGGTACAAGGTCAGAAATCAAGAAAGATGGAGAGAGACGAGTGGAGCGAAAGGGATGACTAGGAGCAGTGCTACACGTTTCAGACTCCGACTAGTCACGGATTCTGGCGCTCCGCAGTCGAAATAACAGCTGGCCAATTTCCAGTGCTCGCTTGATTTAATTGCATACATTTTTCCATGACTACGTACACAAGTCGCTGAATCTGACGTTGAGTCGGGTAGTCTCGCCCGTGCACTCCCTCCAGCAAAAGGACTGGGAAAATGCTATATATATTTCAGGAACCCCTCTACCAACGACTCTAATCTGGTCTCGGGCCCGAGGGTCTGAAGGTTGCTCCTGTGGAATGGCCTCCCTTACTGGAATACACCAATGGATACTGGACACCCACAAAATATGACAATAACTGATATCAGCATTACACTCAGCCCTTCCTTTACAGGAGCATTGTAAGCCTGTACACAGGCGAGATGAAATCACGATACTGCGGATGATTGCCTGCGAAACAAAGGTCAGCGTCCGCAGTCGGAAAGGCCTGTCGAGCCCCATTTGTACTCACGCAGTGACGCTGAACTTGAGCGACGTAAACACTATGGTCAGCTTGACCGCGTTTCCTACTAATTCTGACCACCCCTTTTCATCGAGCAGGATCATCCCATCGTCCTCTTCCCCGTGTAACCGGTAAAAACGAGCGTAAATGGAGACTTCAGGTTTATACCTGAACTCGGATATCCACCAATCGTCCTTGGTGGCGAAACGATGAATGAATAAATCTACTGCTTTCTACGTTATACATCAGTATAATGTACCTAGAATATTTGAGCTGAAATACACACACGATAACTCATAGCCTGAAGTGCGGCCCTACCAAATGCACGTCTCTCGTTTCGGCAGGTCACTATGACCTGTGGCGGAAGCTGTTGCGCTGAGGTGACAAACTGGTGAAGGATACTGATTGCTGAGACAACGTCTGCTGGCAACGTCGGAGCCTGCGACTCGGAAAGTCTCGGAGTCGAGGTCATTCGACTCATGACGAAGCTGAGACGAGACCGAATACGCGGTCTTCAAAGATGGATGCCTCATGGCCGCAACCCAAAGCCCGTGTGATGACAGGGGCCAGTATTCACGTGTTTAGGGATTTGAGGGTTATCTTGCATGACCGGTCTGATGGCGTAGTTGGTTATCGCATCTGTCTAACACACAGAAGGTCTCCTGTTCGAGCCAGGATCAGATCATATTTTTTTCTCATTACAATCTTCTCGTTTTCCATCAGAACACGACAATACGTCTCGATCCTCTTGCAAATTCCATACCACAGGATAATTTAGTACAGGTGAAACAACAGATTAATGATACATGCGATACAGGAAAGGCAGGCATACATATCCCAACCATTCAACGTGTGCCAACTGCGCCATTACAAGGACCTAATCTTGGAAAATTAAATGATACCTCAGTTTTTTTTAGTGCACACCCTGATGGTAAACTCGTCTAGTTTTCACAGTTAACTGGAGTGTTGTTGAGTCCGCATTAGAATCTATGTCATGCGGGATTGCGCGGTGATTGAACGGTGGTCTGGAACTTCAGAAACAGATTGCAAAGTAGATTCTTCCCAGCGAGCTAAAAATGTCTTATCTGTTGATCCTCCCGTACCCATATTTTGAGCTCGTGCCCATGAGTTATCGAAGCCCTCGAAGGCTCCTTTGTTCTCGCAGGGCCCCGGAATAGACATGCCGTGGGTATCACCTGCCTGGACCGTGTTTTTCAAACATGCCAAGCCCGGCTATTATTCCCATTGCGGCTTGGAATCCACAAAGTCGAGCAAAAACGCTCACTTGCTCCGCAGTCCCTGAGTCGCTCCAAGGCCGGCGTACCCTTACTCAGTGCTCGTATGGCGCCCACCTCAAACGCGAATCCGTTCCTTACTCTAAGACCTCGCTATCTATCTACAAAAGTGATTGCATTCGGTGCTCTCGTCACCTTTGCAATCACCCTCTATACGTTTTCGTCGCCCGAGTTTTCATTCCGGCTGTCGGACTGGTCCTCGATTTTTGCGCCACGTCAGCGGGGTACATGCTCTCCTGAAGCGTGGTCCTCAGGGTATTGGACATACAGCCCAAAAATCGACTTGCCTGCGCTCACGAGTGCAGATCAGGCACTCGCTTTCGCTGGGTTGGAGGGATGTGCCGCAGATCGGGAATACCATTGGCATTTGGGAACAGACCATCCAGAACAATGGGACAGATTCCCCAACGTCTCTTCGTTTAGGTGGCAGCCGACATCTCAATGCAACGCCCGGCCACTCAATGGCGCTGCCATGGTCAAAGACATGGTCGAACAGGGTGGATGGTTGTTGTTGGGTGGTGAGTTTTTGTTTTTATTGTCACCTGACTTTGACACGAGTCCTTGGGGATGGCTAGATTCTATAACGGAGAACCATTTCTTTTCGCTGTCGTGTCTTCTCTACCCGCACGTCCGTGCGACCCCAAATTACACCGAAAACCCATATTTCGATAGAGCATGGCCGCAAAAACTATACCTCTCCCCCTCATCCCCTCTATTACCCGAACTCGACTTTCCACTCGACTTCTCCATCGAGAGCACGCCTCTCGTTACCTTCCGTCGTGTCGATCTCCTACTCAACAAGGACGATCTCGAGACATTATATCAAGATACCCTTAGGACGGAAGCAGAAGATGAAGATCCCACTGCCACCAACGGCACCGCAAAATCCCTTTTCAGTGAGGAAGCGACGTGGTCGTTGTCACCTTCGGAATACATGCCCATCTTCTTGGCATCGCCACCAGAGGGAAATTTCGGGACCCTGGTTGTGAGCACTGCCGGGCACTGGACGACCACGCTGATGAGTGCGTTCCGTGACGAAGAGGCCGGAGATGCGGCTGGGTATGGCATTGAGGGCGTCAAGTCATTCTTCAAGGTTGCGATGCGGACGTGGGCGGGGCAGGTCCAAGACGCGATTGACGAATACCGGCGCAACGGCGGCACACGACCGAAACAAGTTGTCGTCAGGGCTTATCTACCCGGCCACGAGGACTGCCACAATCGTTATGAACCATGGACGGAGATTTTGCCATACCAATGGCGGTGGTACAACTGGCCATGGATCCAGGATTTCAATGCGATCTTTCAGGTGGGTGTCAACATCTTCAGCAATGCACGCACGCACCTCTTTTTTTTCTTTTTTCTTTGCAATGTTGATGTGGGCGACGTACTGAGGATCTTTTTGTATGTGGAAATAGGAACTTCTCGCGACGCCTGAGTTCCCTGATATTTTCTACCTACCCATCGATCGTCCGGGACGTCTCCGGCCCGATGCAGTGCGTCACCTCCTCCTCGTAATCCCACGTTCTTCGCGCTCATTTCCATCTTAGCATGCTGCCGGTGATTGCCTACATATCATGTCTGGCACTGGCGTCCTGGAAGGCTGGTCGCACTACATTTGGCACTATGTCACCAGGGAGATTACGGGACAGATACGATAGGAATGGATGGTCATAAGGACTCTCTGAGCCATTATATAACCTGTAGATAAACGCATCCCCAGTGCCGGGGATCGCCGTCATACTTGACAGACCCGGGGCTGCGGGCGTCCAAGACACTTGAACTCGCTTGGCTTACCCACTTTGCTAGCTCATACACAGCTAAGTTTTATAGTCGCCCTATCTTATCTATTTTATTCTGGTTGCTTATCTGATGATGGGAATTGGATTCGGGGCGGGGTGCATTGCCATGGCGCAAGATGTCTGATGCCCATGCGCGTTGGGTGGATCTAACTGATCGATCGGGACGATACACCTCGATGGGGTTCAGGACTAACCTTCACCGCCGTCGCCGTATCTACTATCCATCGCCAGAAAGACTGTCTGGTTCAAAAACTCTATATCGGGTTGAATTCCCCTGGACCACCCCGCGTTCCCCGTGGATACAAGCAGAGGGGGGCGGATTCTGGGGGACTCGTAATACTTACAGAAGACCGGTCTCGTCCCGTTCGGTCGTCAACACATGGTTCACTTGGTCATCTGGTCATCCGGTCATCTATACAAGTGGCGAAGAAGCACACTGGAGCATGTGGACCGGGCCCGTCCGTCATTTTTATATGGCGCTGGGCGTTATGGATGGCGTAAATGGGAACGTTTTCCGACACGATCTCAAGCTGACTCTTGTCGCACAATGAGTTCTTTGAGGTGGTGTCATGGTTTCGGACACTCGCAAAGGCATACTATGTGGACGTTTGAACAAGCCCACAGTAGGGCGAAGTTTGTCGAGCGATTCCGCGATACAACAACGCATTGAAGTAATAAGTACACTCGACAACGACAGAAGCGAAAGAACGAGTGTGAACAAGTACACTAGATGCTGCACAGGAACACAGCACAAGACAATAAGATGTGACAGGAACAGCAGGAGAAAGGGGGGAGGGTAGGTGAATTATCGTGTAATATGTCCATACAGATATATACGCGTCATATTGTCCACTAAAGAAAAATCTAAAGAATACCTGGGGTTTGAGCGCTCTTGAAACATGTGATGAGTTAATGTTAATATATGGATGTGACAACCATCGGTGGTTGGGTGGCCAGGAAACTATCAGTTGAGAGTTCCCGTCCGTGGAGCACGCGGGGTGATGAGGCCGTGCGTACCGGGGCTGGGATGACCATGTACGGCGGGTCGGAACGTGTTGGACGGAGGATGTCATCTGCGGACGCGTATCGTATCTGCCCTTGCGAGACATCGTAACTCGGCGGTAACCCACGGTTAGACAAGGCCTGTTGGCCGAGGGTCACCGTCTAATACTCTATACAATCACGTACAGCGAGGAAGGGACTCACGGGCGTGCCTGGAAGGCTTTGTATAGCACTCACTGCCAGTACAGGTGTGCGAGCGCCAGAGGAGCCGGGGTACTCTGGTACTGTCGACATTCCTTGAACAGCGCGAGCCTGCTCAGGAAAGTGCTGTGTCATCGGGGTCGATGCAATGCTGCCAAAGTTTTCCCCTATCCGAATAATGTCATCTCCAATTTCCTCCCCATCTTCAGGCACGGCTTCCAAAGCTGCATATTGAGCACTGTATTCCTCATGCCCATGACTGCTGTGACCATGTCCAGAACTACTCCCATCCGGAGCATCTATGCGCCACCGCAAGCTAGGTTCCGCGGATTTGATCTCACGCGGTCGCGACCCAAAAAGCCACCACCAGCGCAAAGGGCGATGCTTGGGAATTGGCGGAGGCGAGTCTGAGAATCGTCTGTTTGGAGGATATTGAAAGGTACTCTTGCTCAGGTGATGATCAAAGGTATCGTTCGTCGATGTCAACGGTGTCTGTGAATCGGACGAGCCGGAGCGATACTGTCGTGCCCTGCGAAAATCGAGCGTAAGAGAAGCCGTGCGCATGGAGTCGTCGATCGTCATGGGGGCACTGGAGTGGAGGACTCGTAGTCGCGTACGTCGAGGGACGAACATGCGCTCTATCTTTGCGACCCAATTGGATCGTACTTGGTGGTAGTCGAAGGAGCGTTTGCGGAGTGGGTATCTTTGCCAGATGATATAGGCTACAAAGATAAGGAGCAGGACGCCGCCGATAATGGCGGGTGTGGCTATTTGAAGGGGTCCCCAATTTCCCCCCTGCTCATTGTCATCGTCACGAGCCTGGAGAGGATTTGAACTTAATGGACTGAAAACACCTCATAATCCGGGAACACATACGGAAAGCCGCTGGGATATCATGAGCAGATATAACGATGCAAGACGAATGCGACGACTTACCTGAGGTTTTATGGGTGTGGCGACCATTGCATCTGTGGAGGGGCGTGAAGAGGGGGGAGGTCCTGGCGGTGAGTTGAAAAGCGGAATAGGGTGCGGGGAGGGGGGAAATTCATAATGAGAAGAGTATTTCTGACCCAAGACAGCTGCCGTCACCAGATCAAGGTTGTTAACGACCACCAGATCAACTATTCTCAAAGTCGTTCCCTCCATTCCACCATCGGCAACGCACAACTTCTCACCCGGGCTAGTACTCCACTGGATTGCCAGTCCATCGAGCGCCGTCGGCAATGGTGTACAGACATGCAGGCCAATCCTCCTTGAAAGCTGAAACACGAGATCTTGATTTCCATTTACTCCATTTCCAGCTTGATCGGATAACTCTGGGAATTAAATTGTCACCCGGGGGTGCATGCCATCGCTCTGAGACTTAATTTTCCGAATTAGCAAGCAGATTCAGTCGGCGCACCTCCGCTGTCCGTCGGCAATGCTCGGCACCCGCACATTCACATGTCTCTCCACAGGAGGGCTTTGTCGCGGTGGCGTAGAATGGTCCACGGCTTGCGGCAAGTCGCGCAGTCATTCGGCGTACTGTAATTGAGGCGAAGCTGGTGGAACGAAATGCAGAACAGACGGTTGATCGCAGCGCGTTTTTTCCGAGGTTTCGTGCTGATCGGTGCCTTGGCCTCGGACAGTGGCGCATCAATTCATCGGAGTCGATTGGTCCACCCCGACTTGCGTTCGAAGCTATGCACTCGGACAACGTCGTAGGCCCTCTCAGCGCTGAAATTCCAAAGTTTTCGCGTGAGGATACTGTATATTTATTATTCGCGTCGTTGTTCACCGCGGAGGTTGCACCGACGCGCCAAGGCCAACTCATCAGGTTGCCGCCGACAATTCCCATCTTCCCTGCGCTTGACATTAATTGATGGGAATTTGATTGAACCCACCTTATTTGGAATGTGTTATAGTCACATGAAGTCGCATTATTGTGTTCTCGTACATTCTCTTTGTCCAGAAAGCTTTACATAAACGTAGTGACAGCGGCGTCAACAAAGTCTTCATATACAGCCAGCGTAGATAAGCATCGGCGCATTATACCGATGCCGGTTTTATTCAACGTCACTGAAAGCGTGGACACAGGCATGTTCATTACACGGCGCGTGTCACGTTGAACCGCCTCTCTCATATTCTCAATGCGCTGCTCGCTCTCTTGTTTTCTCTGACTCGGCCTTACTGACAGCACGACAGGAATACCAATCTGTTTTCATCGAGCATGTAAGTCAACCAGCCAACCAGGGGTGATCTCACAATGAAGGGAAAGGGATACACATACATTCTAGGGGTCTCGTTGTCACCGCCATATCAGCTCTGGGCGACCAACTTACGTTTCCTGTTTCAATGACGTAGAACCAGAGGAAATAGTAAGCGGGTCAAACGCAATCTACAGAGAGGACGTCAACGTCGATCCAGTGAATTCAGTTACGCACTGTATCCGCGGACGGTCAGAATGGGTGACCCCAGTCATCTATTTCGATTTTCAAACCACTCACAGGCAGTGGAACACAAGACTAGATCATATCCAGAAGGTTAACAGGCAAAAATCGGGTGGATGATAAACGCACAAATCATAGCAACGACTGCATAACTGGCATTTATATCATGATAAATACAGTCTGCAGAGTCCAGAAGCGAAGCATTCCTGCCGTCAGCACAATCAGCGACATCACCATCACGACTTGATGATAGCGCTGAACGCCTTGCTCAAGTCTGGGGTGTAATCATGACCTCCGTGATTAAGTACTTCACGGATGACTGAATACATACGATATGAACTGAGCACAAGACAACCAATACCCGGTCGAAAGCACAGTGGAATGGAGAGTCACACATCAGGCCATTCAGAGAAGAACGCAAGCACAGTTATAATGCGCGTTCGTCTTCTGTTTGCCAATTTCTTGAACAAGCGGGACCATCCAACATTCACCAACACTTCATGATCAAACTTGATGATTTCTCAAAATTCCCCGAACTCGTATTCCACCAGGGGATGTTTGCTAATAACCCAGAATCATCAAACCCGACAAGCGCTAGCATGGAGCAAGCGAGCGACTCAACTCGTTGCCACTCGCGTGGTAGTATGCCAGGATCTTGAGTGCTTGTGCTTCATTGTGAGTGTGATGGTGATTAATACGAGTGAACGAAATCTCAGAACACCTACATCTGTTATTGGCCTTTAAAGTTGTTCATGAGCCAACGAGGTGGTTCCGCCGGCACGAACCAAACGAAGAAAATCTGTGTGACAGAAGGCAGTCCTTGGAGAGCAGACGGGATCCGGGCCCATACCCAACTGGTGGGTGCGTGGAACGTTCCGCAGGACTGAGTAACCTAGAGATCAGTCTGGTATTCATCATTCTGTGGGCGGCCTGCCATCCACGCAGCATTAGCATCCCACGAGACGGAGCAAGAATAGACAATACGAGCCAGACGACAGATCTCAGATATCTTATATCATACTTCCATGAAGCATCCCAGTTCGAGGTACTTAGGCCACCGGTTCACACACATATTAGAAAAGGTGCCAACCAGAGACTTGTACATGGAGGTCATCAAGCTAAGATTAGATGAATAACTGCTTTCATACAGATAATGGTTGGATAACTAACACGATGCATATCCGGAAGTCCAGTACCAACATTCCTGTCAAATTGAAATTGATAAGCATCGTTTCGGATACGGAATGATTGGCTACTTACTCCTGTTTTCCCACCATGGCTTGAGATTATTGAAGATACGAGCGCAAGTCGGGATCTAGGACGCTCGTTGGACCAGCTCCAGCACCCATGGTTTTCGTCAATGAGGGAAACAGAACAACCCATATTCCGGGACGAAACAAAACGGTTATGTATAACTTGCTGAAACGGTCATCCGGAGTCAACTTCTATGGAGCGAATGGCTGCAATTAGTTTTACCGCGCCAGGGGTCGTCGGGAGATCACCGTTCTTGGCGCTTGTGCGACATGTCGGCCTTGTCTCTTGCTCTTCTTCCCTCTTCTTACCAGAACCTCGGACTTCCGCGGAACCCTGGCTCGACGGGAAACAAACAAAAAAAGTCGCAAGCTGCGCCGGTAGCGGCTGGGTACGTGTCCGTTTGACGTCTACTGGTAACCGCTTGAATTGGCTCTTCGTGTTGGAGAGACTCGGAGAGTCACGCGCGCGAGCAAGGACGTTTGTTTAAACTCCGGTTGTCGAACGGTATGTGGCGGCTGCCAATTGAAATAATCATGGATTCGGAGAAACTAGGATACGTGATCAAACATGGGCGTTCAAGAAGCCTTGGAGTCGTACGTGAGGTGTCCGATAACGGAATACATGCTCCGTTATCGGAATGTCCTTGTCAGGGGGTAAGTATCAACAGGTGTACGAACGGGACGGGCCGTCTTACATACTGCATGCCCCACATCTCCACACCCAGCTAGCATGGGGAAGCAGTTGCGCCCGGGGGGCCTCCGAGTGGGAATATCCCCTTTCTGTAAACCAGAAAGACAGGCTCAAGGCCAAGGACCTTGGCAAAACATGTATCGCTTTCATTCTGTGAACCGATCCTCATTCTGACAACATCCGCGGAGCAGGAGAATTGGAACGTGATGATCCCCAGTTGGCCCTGGCTCGGTTCACTGCGTCCTCGCTGCCTAAAAAAAGAACAATTTAATCATGCCAACACTTACACTTTGTTCTTCATGTCAGAGCATCATACACTGGCACTTACTTGGGCTCGACAATCCAAACCTCCATGCACGCGAAAGCGAAGATTGAATAAGAAAAAAAAGTAATTGTACACGCTCTGAAAATGCAAATAAAAGGGTACCTATAGTAAGTGCCTCCTCGTCCACCACGTTCCACTCCGAGAAAGAAGATATGAAGACAGTTCAACATCAGTCACTGAACCACCGAGCGGGATGCCTCAAACGACGACAGAAGTGATCTCAGACTCAGACTTGGTCTCCTTCTCCACGACTTCGTTTTCGCCAGCAGTGGCAGTGAGATCGGCGTGTTTGGCAGCATTGTTCGCGATGTGCGACAGTCCTTCATCACTATCAAACAGACTGCGAAAATAGGTCAACTCAGACTGTCAACCAGAAGAGATCAAGGGACACGCACGCGGCCGTTTCCTCCAAGGTGCGCTGAGAAAGGAAAAGAAAGGGACATGAAACCGGCCACTCGCAGCGGGCGACATCAACTCACGTTCTTGGTCTCGACAATAAAGATGTAGCAGAACGCCAACTCGAAGAATAGCCAGAAGAGGTAGACCAACTGCAGAAAATGAGAGCGGTCAACTTGGCACACGCCCAGAGTCCGTGTTGGAACCTCACGTAGTATTTCCACTGCAAACTAGTGGTAAAGGAAAAGTTCGGCGACACCTCATAATAGAAACAGATATGGTTTGCTTACGCTTGGAGGGCAATGGGATTCACGTATCTAGGGGATAAGTCAGGAGAGAGCGCGGCCGGCGAACACAAACGACTTGCTGGTTGAATATAAGAGACAGCGAGATCATGAAGTTAAACACAACGAAGCCCTTGGCACGGAGGGCATATGGTAGAATCTCGACGGTATAACTGCGAGGAGAGCATTGCATCAATGATGCAGACATGGGCGATGTAGCGACTCACGATACAATGAGAGGCGTGAAGGCAAGCTAAACGAGTGCTGCATGTCAACAATGCGTCGATGAAATTTTGAAACCACAAACATCATCTGCAGGACAAGTTCAGCTCCAACATAGTAAGACAAGAACACAAGGCTGCTCACAAAAACCGTAGAACAGGACTGTGTTCTTAAAGTAAGCGCACGAATCGATTGTGCTGGGGATACTTCACTCACAGATGAACACGATGACCGCATGACCAGCTGCAGTACTACCCGTCTGCTGATCGATAGAGAAACAAATCGTCTGAGCTGTCCAAAAGACGATCATACCTTTGAAAAAAAAAAAAATATCATCCTGTTCAGGAAGAATTAGACAAGGACCCACCGATACAGGACGCGAGGAAGAGAGGGCGTCTGCCTACACGGTCACAGAAGAAGCCAGCACCGAGTGCGACTCCGAAGTTGAAAATGTTAAGGAGTCCATTCTGCACAGACACAATGAAAAGAACCGTCGAACGAGTGCCACTGTGGGACTCACGATCAGCAACTGAGTGCTTGGATCAGTAACTGGGATCTTTGTCAGTACAACTACCCCAATCAATACATTCACTTACTCCCAATGGCAGTGAACACCTTGTTCAAGTCTAGGAGTGGTCAGCACCAGTGATTTCGTCATATATCGAACTCTCCACATACAGTAAGACCTAAGATTGGAACGCATCAGAGCTTGGTTGTATGGTTGTTGACTCCAAAGTAAAAAGGATGACTTACACAAGACCATTCCCGGACCACTGCGAGAAAAACGCAAGCGCGATGATGATGCGCATACGTTTCCTATTCCCGGAACTCTTGAACAAGCTGAGCCATCCAACATTGGCAGCAACTTCGCGATCAAAGGCAATGGCAGCCTTGATTTCCTCGAATTCGTATTCCACGAGGGGGTCGCGTCTGAATGAATTAAACACAGATGAGGGAGGGACGAGTAAGCTTTGGGCGTAATCTAAAATTTGGTGGATTACTTACTCGTTGCCGTTCGCATGATAATATGCCAGTATCTTCAATGCACGCTCCTCCCTAACCGTGAGCATGAATGAAATACAATCGTGCACGTAACTGGATAAAGTCGGATAACATACTTTCCCTTGCTCACTAGCCAACGCGGAGACTCCGGGACAAACCATATCATGACAACCTGGATGACAGAGGGAAGAGCTTGTAATGCGGAGGGAATTCTCCAAGCCCAGCTTGACTGGATTGTGAATGTGCCGTAAGTCTTCAAAGGAATGTTTATGAGATGAACGTTGGCTGAATAGGAAAGACATACAGTCCAAGCAGCACTGATACGATTAAGAAACTGATAAGTCGGCGAGTCATAAGGTAGGCTTCGTTGGCTCACATGATGCTCCCGAGATACCTAAAGCAATTTGAATCAGTATTGCTGACCTCCTATACCCGAAAACGTGTAAGTACGAACCAAAGAGTGTTGTACATTGAAGTAGCTTGACCACGGTGAGAAGGGTAGGCCACTTCAGTCACAAGTAGTGGAGCAGACGATGCAGCAAAAGTCAAGCCGAACCCAATCAGGAATCTTGCAATGTGATAAGGACAAAGACGGCGAACAAACATGTCGCGAAATCTCGTACCGAGCACCGATGAACATCTGCACTGACTGACCTGCTGTTTGAATGACTGTTGCAACAATCATCAGAATTGCACCAAATATAATGGAGAACTTCCGTCCGAGTCCGTCTGTCATGTACGGGGCAAACGGGTATGCGCACAGCGACCCGATGCTCTTTGAAAACAAAGCTCAGCAACTTTCCATGTCCCAAAGATGGAGGCGACCGACTTGAATGGCATTCAGCAAACCCAGCTAAGTCTGTGATAAATACATGTTCTGCGCTGTGGTAGTCAAGATCGCTGACCTTTGAACCGGAGGGATAATCAAACGCAGAGTTCCATTGAGTCAACGATTGTAAGCCGTCTTCAAAACATCAGTTTCACGATTCCCCTGCTAGTTCGTACACTTACTCATCATACTTCCATCATAACCATTAGTGGAGGATGTTATCAACCTGCTAGAAGGTTAGATACTGGTCCACTATTCTCCGACTCATACACACATGATAGCGATCCAGAAATTAAGGAGCAGAAGACCTGTAAGGAATTTCAGGCCCACATCTCAGTTGTATGCATCCTCTAACAACGTACGCGTGTTCTTGTACCATGGCCGAGGGTCAAGAAAGTGGGCATAAGCGGTGGTGCCTTCAGCGACTATAGCAGGACCGGCACCCATTACTCAAATCAAAAGAGGTAGAAATATTGGGAACGGCGAAGCGAGGACGCGAGGACGCGATTAACCGTTTTTATAAGAAGCAGCTCTCTCGTACAAGCTTTTTCGAAGATGACGGTGTGCAGGCGGCACGAAGGTTTTTCCGGGCAGGCGAAGAATTAGGTGCGGGAAGGAACGTGGAAAGAAACGAGCGACGACCAGGACAGGGTTCAGAATGAAGGAAGCGGAAACGCGCCTCTGGAGGCGGGGAGAACAGGACAGCGGGCTGAGGAGCAAGGAGACGGATGCCATCGAAGAAAAACTGGACCGATGCCGGAGGGGTTCACGTAATATGACGCGAACCATGACCGACAGTGTCGACAGCACGCCGATTAGATGTTCTCATAACACATAACGTCGGGACGGCCAACTTCCTGATCAATGGCCCCAGCGAGGAATAGTGTGCACGATGATCGGAACCGTTTGCATGAAACACCGCAATCTGGGGCCCCACTTGGGGAATCAGACAAATGGTTCGCATGTTCTTACCTGATTCGACTAGTAAACGTCACCCATGATGGAGCTCGTGTTTTCAACGAATTCTGCCAGAGGCTCTCCGGACGGATGCGCATTTGTAATGGCGACTTGCTTCGGAGCGATGACGGCAGGATTACGGCTGCAATTGGACGGACACCCGCCGGAGCGGAATGCCTGCATAGTCTGATAAAGTGATGATATTCGTAGTAGAAGGTATCTGAGTAAGACAAGGTAGCCGCAGATGTTCATACATACACTGAGTAGTATTACCTGAAGTGGGTATCTTGATTGAGCACCACCTCGGCCGAAATTTCGCAAAGCGTTGACTGGCGCACAGTAACGGTGCCGGCCAACACGACGCAGTGCGCTCCACGGTAATCTAATAGGGATAACTCTGTCTTGGAATCCATGAAAAGTCTAGTAGTAGGATTGTCAACTTACTTACTAATTGTCAAAACTGGTTTCAACTTTGTAGTAACCTAGCTAGCCCCAATGATTATCAGTTCAGTTTTGTTTACGTAATAATGACCCTGAAGTCAAGGCACGTGACTCGGCTGGCAAAACGCACCCATCGGTAGGACGTAGTACGCGTAGTACGTAGTACGCTCCACATCCGGACCTGCTGTGCTGGTGCTTGCTCGCCATCTTCCATTCGAACTTTCAATGAATAGGATCGTATCACCGTGCTCCAGAATAGCCAGTGGAGGGCCCGTCAGTGCCTCGGGTTCTTCAAGGAGCTGCTAGACCATTTTGGCGAAGGAAATACGACACGCAGTCCCACTGCGTTTCTCTTTCAATTACCGATCTGCCGTATTCAGTATTGTGGAGAACAGAGCGCACAGCTGCACACCGATCGGTATCACGGTGGTCCGAGGATCAGTCGCCTGGTGCGCCATAACTCTTACAATGAGCTTCTCCTGAGCTCATTCTTCTTTTCCTCATTCCTTTGCGTGCGTGCCCTTGACTGTGTAAGTCTGATGCATTCCCACTGATGTATGCGCCGCATGATAAATGGAGTGAGGAATCAAACGGTGTGTGGAGCGTCCTTGAAATCGCTCGACCCAATCTGCCCACCGAACCCTGCTATAATTTTGGTCAAACTTACTAATACTAATTCTACATGCGCACACCTCATGGAACACTTGGCGCAATCACATTTGTCCTCGATCCAAAGCATATATCAGGAATGGTCATACACCCTCCCCCTGGGATTTAACATAGTCGCTCTGGTCTTCAAATTCTCGCATCGTGCGGTAGCTGATGTGGAACTCGTGGCAGCTTCAGCCTTGCATTTCACCTTCTGTTTATTGGTCCTAATCGACGTGTCTTACATCTCGGATCCAGGATAGCAGCGCCACTTCCATACTTTGCGCGAGCAGTGCCACCGACCTGCGGTCGACGGTAATCATTGTTGCCTCGTGTTCTCATTGTCAAATCTGTCTGACGGAACCCTCCACGAAACATTTCCATATACTGATCACTGCCTGAGATCACGCCATCACCGCCGTGGGCAGGTATGAGGCACGAGTTTCATCTAATCGTAGACACGTGTAACGAACCATTTTGGCGGTTTAGCCTCGCAATTTGTCAGCCATGGCCGCCATTGGACTTGTCAGCGATGGAGACCAAATTCTTCATTCATCTGACGATGGAACGGATCCAAACAGCATGGTTCTCCACAGCTGGCCGTTTCATTGGCACTGGGGACCGAGCGGATCAGGATCACACGGGAGCGCCCTACGGACGCGGCTTTGGTTGACGACGCAGCAACCTGCCAGAATAGGTTTCATTTGTCAGCAATTCCCACGTGTCCCTCCGTGCATGTCAATTTTACTTCCGTCCCTGCGCTTCATGGCCAGTTGCCTCGTGTGATCCCAAGCCCTCCTTCCCGAGCCAACATAGGGCTCTTCCCTTCTAACCATCTTCATCCGTTCCCAAGATGGCCCCGCCCCCGCCTCCTCCGCCTCCACCCCCGCCGATGTGTTTTCCCTTCCCGAACAAGACGAGGTTCAGAGAAGCGAGTCCACTCGTCCGTACCGACTCGGAAAAGTCTGAGATCCTGTCATACAATTCCGATAATCGTTCCCACCGCTCCCACCGTTCTGAAAGTCACAGCTCTAATCGCTCACGTCAATCTGCTCGTCTCGTACGCTCAGGGTCGTATTCAACGACACGTACTCTCTCCGACCCAGATAAACTCGAGTTTGACTCAGACTCAGAAGCCTATGACGTCCCTGCACTTCCCAACAACAATTCCAAGCTCTCCCAGCTATCGCCCATCGGGAGCAAACCAAGTTTGGTTAGGGCCGATTCGAAGAAATCCACGAAATGGGGTTATAGTTGGGGAGTTGGCAAGGTAAAGGAGAGGGAACGAGAACTCCTGGAGAGGAGTCCCTCTGTTGGCTCGGAGCGGTCTCCTCCGCAGTATAATTCCCCCACACGCACTTCTTCCCGGTCCAGCGGTAGCAAACGCCCTGGCCTCTTCTCGAACGATTCATCCAGCACCCTCGTTGGCTCCGCTTTGGAGCGCAAGATGGGCGAAGTGGCATCGATCAAGGATCGTGTGGATACGTCCGACAGGCTCGAGCAGATCCGCAGACTGATGCTGAAGGATGGTCTTGACTACTAGTGAGTATTCGATTCCATTTCGCTGTCTGTCACCTCATCCGTTCCCCGCTTCTAGCGTCATTCCCACTGAGGACCCACATCAATCTGAATACGTCTCTGCAAGCGACAAACGCAGAGAATGGATTTCTGGGTGAGTATATTGTTGGTCCGGTATTGTTTATCAGCCTCTTATGCGGCGCATAGATTCTTTGGAAGTGCTGGTCAAGCCGTCATCTCTAAGACAGCAGCTTATCTTGTCACCGACTCTCGATATTGGTTGCAAGCACGTGAGGACTTAGATCCCAACTGGTATGTAATCCCAGCAGGTGCTGTTAATGCACCAAAGGACTGGATCGAATGGCTGGTGGTAAGTAGTTTGCAAAAATGGATTCTGATAGGGATTCTGAAGTCGGTTGTGTTGTAGGATCGCGTTAGAGACGCCAAGATTGGTATCGATGCTAGGATGGTCTCGCACGAAAAGGCGACACAACTAATTGCCAAACTTAACGCGAAAGCTTCCAAGTTGGTTTTCCCCCCTCAGAATTTCGTCGACCTTAGCTGGAAGGACAAGCCTTTGCGCTCGAAGGATCCAATTTTTGTCCAATCCTTAGACTTCACGGGCCGGGAATCATCATCCAAGCTTGCCGAAGTGCGACAATGGATTCGAGCACAGCCGCCATCTGTGCCGACATACTCCAAGTCACCACCAACGGCATCGCAGATGCATGTTGGAACTCTGATTACTTCACTGTCAAACATTGGTATGCAAATGACCCCCTTTTGGTACCATACTGACAATTTCCATTAGCGTACCTATTGAACCTGCGAGGATCCGATATCCCTTTCAACCCTCTATTCTATGCCTACTTGTTCATTTCTCTCGACAGAGTCATCCTCTTCCTCGATGCATCCAAGCTCACTGACGACACCAGAGACTACTTGCGCTCTCTCAAGGTAGAGAGAAGAGAGTACAATGATATCTGGCCATTCCTCCGACGAAGGGAATGGGGCGAAGGCAAACTGCTTCTCTCCCCTGAGACGTCCTACGCGATCTCACTTATGCTAACCCACTTCCGCTACACTGTCGTACCTTCCCATGTTGACAACATGAAGGCCGTCAAGAATGAAGTGGAGTTAGATGGCTTGCGGCGTGCATATCTACGTGATGGAGCTGCCTACGTATGTCCCATAAACGCTTTATCCGTTTCATTACTCTCACGCCATCCCCCTCAGGTTAAATGGCTTGCCTGGCTGGAACACAAGATTCAGCAAGGCTACGATATCACAGAATGGGAAGCCGCGTGGCGTCTCACAGAGTTTAGGAGGCAGAACAAGCATTATTGGGGCCTCGCGTACGAAAATATTTCTGCTAGCGGACCTAATGCGGGTGAGTAAATTCGTATGGTATCTCTTGTTGTCTCCTAAATATCCTTTGCAGCTCTACCACATTATTCGCCGTCTAAATCGGACGCAAGAATGATTGATCGAGAGACGCCTTACTTGAAGTAGGTGCTCAAAAGTGTTGGTGATATCTCTGATAGGCTTATGAGTTTTCATTACCTCAGCGACTCCGGTGCTCAGTACCGAGATGGTACATGTGACACGAGTCGCACTGTTCATTTTGGTCGTCCGTCACAGGACCAATCTGAAGCTTATACCCGCGTGCTGCAAGGACATGTACGTCAACGGCGCTTCACCAGGCGAACTCTCCACATTCAATACTTATCTCTGCCCCAGATTGCCATCGATAGTGCCGTTTTTCCTGAAGGGACTACGGGCCTCCAATTGGATGTTCTGGCTCGCCGTGCCTTGTGGAAAGATGGCCTCAACTACCTCGTATGTATGTCCTCGTGTTCCCCGGTGCCCGTCTGACGTTATCCGCAGCATGGAACAGGTCATGGCTTTGGCTCGTTCTTGAACGTTCACGAAGGACCACACGGCTTCTCTAGCAGCGTTCCTCTCGAACCGGGACACGTTATCACCAATGAACCCGGGTTCTGTGCGTTTCCCTGCTCAATAGATTATTCAATCCCTTTTCTGACGGAGTCTTTAATGTCAGACCTCGAGGGCAGATGGGGCATGCGTATTGAGTCAGCTTTGGTGGTTAGACGCGTGAAGGTGTGTCAGCCCCCTTCATCACCGCCGCCACAACGTGCTGATGAGGTGAATGCAGACCAGGGGCGAGTTCAGCGGCGATATCTGGCTCGGTTTTGAACGCCTTACCTGTGTACCTATCCAAACTCGGATGGTGAAAGAAAATATGCTTACCAAGGAGGAGAAGCAATGGCTCAAGGTACCTCGTCGGAGACTCACTTATTTGGCAGGCCAGCTTACTCAATGTCCATTTCCACAGGATCATAACAAGAAGTGTCTTGAGAGACTAGAACCGTATCTTAAAGATGACAAACGTGCTTTCAAATGGCTCAAACGTGAAGCTGACAGAGGTATTGGGGTTGCTGCCCCTGGACCCGGTGGTATAACTATTGATTGGGACTAGTCCGTCGTCATCGATCTTCTTTCTTTCTCTTTTTCCTTCTCTTTTCTTTTTCAGAGTCTGTGGCGTCATGATAACGTCGTCGGTTACCTATTTTCACCTTCCACTCCTGCGATACCTCTAACTTCCCCTCAAACTCACCATGCAATCTATATCATACCCACAGCTTTACTCTCGACTTAGAGGAGTTTTACTATACCTTACGTTGCATGACTAACCAGAGGAATTCGTCGTAGGACTGTTGCCTCCATCTTCATCTATATGAAGCCATGAAAGGACTGGATGACTTATTTCCACATCTTCTTAATATTATCGGAGTGCGTACCCGGCGTGAGCGGTGCACCACTCCATTTTTTTGTGCGTACGTTTCTCTCCACCTTCACGGTTACCTAGTCATACTTGCGCCTTTTTTTTTCCTTCTCTTTGCGGGAAGTGGAGATTGTACAATAGTTATTAGTTGACGAACCTGAATAGATGTGGAATCACGATTTTTGGGCAACGAGGTCTCCGCGCACAGGTCATTCGTTCTCCATCCCTCGGATGAATTGTTTTTACTTCACAAGGCATGGACAAAAGTCCAGCTTGAAAGTATTCAAGTTACACAATATATAACGAGGCCATGACAGTATGCAAGAGGAGAATGTTCTCCACCTGCCCGCTCCAATCTCTAGAGCAATTCAACGAGATGACGAGATCGGTGCTAAGTTTCGTCCAACCCCAATTTGCATTCATCATCATCAACATCCCAAAGTACTTTTTTCCACACGCCAGCCCCCCACGGTCGTCCAGTCCATGGCGCGCAAAGTTGACGATACCGAGTGCGTACTCATGATGATCCTCCTCTTCGAGGGGCACGTGGGGTGGGAGCACAGCGCCCGTTCCAGCGCGCACGGTGAATGGTCGAAAAGGAGCATTTTCATCGAAATACCATGTGGTACCGACGTGGAAGCCACCGCTGAGGGTAAACTTGCGATAGACGCGGAACATGAGGAGCTTGACCACTACGCCGAGCTTGGTGACTTCGTATGAGGGATGGCCCGTCTCCCCACTCGGTAAAACGTCCCCCGGATCCGGGTCGACTCTTGCATAACATGCGGGAGAAGAGGGGAGGGCGTAGGAGAAATCTGAGTGGCGGCCTGCCCAGGCGAAGAAGGAAGGCGTGTGACATTCGTTGGCAAGAGCGACCATGAGGCGATAGAATGCTCTGTGTCTCTCGCCATATGCGATCGGTATGCTAATGTTGAAGAGACCGAGGAGGGAGTAAGCCCTATCTTCGGTCCGTGTGGTTTTGCGCTTGGCAGCCCACGTCATGATCTGTGCGACGAGCTCACACGAGGGGTAAAAGTGCCGTAGATAGTGTTCTGGAATGCCCGTCACGCGGGTGATGGCGCTCGTGATCACCTCGTTATCTTTGTCGCTGTGTTCGTGTTCGCGTTCGTGGACTTGGGCGCAGATTGGTTTCCAATCTTTGCCATAAAATCGCATCATCTTGGGTGCCAAGAGTTCTTGTAGTGTCCACCCTCTCGTGAACCACGGCTCTCGATCAAAGTCGTCGACAGTCAACGACTGTCCCAAGTGAACGATACAGACGTTGGCGAGGCTGTACCATCGGTACATGGAGCGAATCGCCTCCTCCAGCTCTGAGCTACTCTCCTTGTTGATACAACACGTGTCGGACCAGACATACCGACAAGAGAAATCTGTCTGCGCCTTTTCGCAGAGGTGGCGTAGCTTTTCGTATCCTGGACCGCTCTGGCTGGATTTCGGATGGACCTTGGAGGTCATGTCTTGAAATAGGGGCTCGCGATCGCCCCATCGATGAGAGAAGATTGCAAATTTGAAGACCTCCTTGGCGTACTCCTTGTTGGAGTCCAAGTTAAAATGACAGTGCGATTGCGAATTTGATCAATACAATGCCTGATTTTTTGAGAACGCTGGACTGACCTCGCACCAGCTCCGTTCGAGGAACCCAGTCCAATGCCAACCAAGTCCTTTCGAGTACTCGTACTGTAACTCCTTGAGTTCTTCATCCAGGATGCTTTCTATTTGTGACCGTTCTGCATCCCAGATCTCGTTCCGGGTGACGATCGACATGTCGGCAACACGAAGTAGGTGTGTAGGGAGGGAATTGAAGACATAGTCGACACAAGCCTCTACGAGGTCTTGGCGTGCGTCTGATAGACTCGTCGTGATGGGTCGACGTCTGTCGCCGAATGGGTCATCGTCGGCGGAATGGCTGATCTGGTGCAGGTAGGATGAGATGGTGTTTGGGTAGTCAGCTGTCTGGGATAAACTGGAGTCTGTGCTCAGTGGGAGGCGGTGATTGTCTGCATGATCAGAAGAGGGTTGTTGCGATTGCAAAGATGATATGGTCGTGTTATCCGACTTGGGGTTCCGCGACGTGGTTCCTCTGAGACTCTGCACAGGCTGCGGTGGAGAAGATTGGCGACCGGACTTCATCATGGTCTTCTTCGATGTGTCAAGGCACTAGAGGTCAGGTACGTGACTGAGTTGCGCGTAGCGGACCCCCAGCTGCCGCGTGGGTACTGGCAGGTTCTGCCTATGAACGATGATTGTGGCCCTGCTCACTGCTACTAGTCTGGTGACCAGACTGTCTATGGATGTCGATGGCTCGCCTCTTTGGGCGGTCTGGTCACCAGGCTAGGCCTCTAGGGCCTAACTCCAAGGGACTAGTACATACCCTGCCCAGACCCTAGACCGCCACATCGGACTTAATGATACCTACAAGTGGGGCGGCGTTGCCGCCTGGGACCTTGGCACTTGCTTGGGGAAAACTAATCGAATAATATTAAGGTTAGAGAAATTAGATCTCATAATTTACTTAATAAAAATAAATAATACACATATCGTCTACTAATTTTCAGATTTCCCCCTTGTATGCAATTGCTAATTAATCGTCATATGTATACGACGCGACATGTGTTGTCCTCGTTCTCATTGTTAAACGGGTGAAAGAAACGACATGTTGACTTCTAAGCCGATATTTCTATTTAATTTTCAATTTACTATTCGGTCGTGTGGATGATTTGCACAAGAAGCCAACACGGGGATGACCTTCAAGTCAAGCAAGGTCGACCTCATTCGGGTGCTTCCGTTGCAAGTGTAGCAACGTGAAGTTGCGAACGACGGTGGCGATCATATACATTGACACAATTTGAGCTTTTACTACGTGTGTCAGTGATCGACCGACCGCCTTCATGTTGTTTCACAAAGTTGTCGCGGATAAAACTGTCCGGCACAAGGTTCGTTCTCGTTTCAAGTCTTGAATCTTGGTTATCCAATCTAATTGTTCCAGACTGAGCAGTCAAGTCGGCGAGGCCACCAACTCCATGGTCCAGCCTTCCTTGTCCGATACTGCGGTTTCTCCTTCAGCCAAGTTTCATGCTCACCTTCAGTGATCCATCACACACATACTAAATCGAGGCTATCACCGGAATCCCCGTCATATACATACTCCACTGTTCAACCTTCTCCCGCGTCATTTTTAGCTGGGAAAGTAGTCAAGCCACTAGTTTCCATGTCCGTCGCGCCACTGTGCTGCCGTGCCTAGCACTAGTGACTAAGTGGTTGCTTCAGTATGAGGTGCCTCCATAAATTGAGGCCATGGCCAATGGCCGGATCCAGTCGACTATCTTCCACCCTCCAGTGTTCCTTCGACACCAATGATCCGGGAAGTATCTCTCGTCGATGTCTGCCTCCTGGGAGGAGGACTTTACCTTGTCAAACGGCTGCTAGATTCGAAGCGGTCCACTCCACTTCCACCTGGACCTACTGGGTGGCCACT
>JBBPQP010000462.1:0-25264 GCA_038092555.1 Boletus subgraveolens
CTCTGTCTCTTCTCAACCCCCATCTCTTTCAATTGACTGTAAGTGTGTACATGACTGGTTTTTGGGTATGTGGGTCTTGACATTAAAAAACATAAGGTATAGATTCATTTCTGTAGATCATTGTCTCCTACCTCACTGCTTGCAGGTTCAGGTTTGCCTGGAGGGCCATGGAATGTTTTCCCTTTTATGACAACCCAGCAGTACATTACCATTTTCGAGTCATACTTGTCGTCATGTTGTAATTTTTGGAGCCTGATATCAGAGAGTCGGTCTCCGTGACCTCCATTCAATAGTTGTTTATCGCTTGGACAACTCCCTGCTGGTTAAACGGTAAATGGTAAAATTGGCCAGCTACGCCATAAATATAGCTTGGGTAGAAATGATCGACGAATAAACTTGCCTCACTTAACAGTCGTGGGACAAAATCGGGCTCTTTTTATATGTAGAATTTGTGGTATATTTGCCCAATGATTTAGACTCTGAAAGTTGTAGGGGACGGGTATCAATTTTACTGTATGGATGTCCAAAGGTGGATCGTCCAAACTGGCATACACGAAAGGTGCATGCTTAGATGTTGATGGTAATCGGGGCCTCAATGCCGCCGACGACAGAGTAGCTGGAACCTTTGTTGGAGTAGGTGGTATCCAACATCACCACATAATTTGCACCTCCGAAGTAAAACGCATCGGGTACCTGAGAGAAGCCCAAGGTCAGAAAGCGTGCCTATTCGCCGAGTGGTAAAGAACGAACCTGGACAGTGAACGAATCAGAGGTGCTGCCAGGCGCAAGGGTACGACGAGCCAACAGGATTGGAGGCTCATGACCGTTGTTGTTGACGGGGACCTCGATATAGTAGTCGGTGTATTCAGGGATGATGCCGAACCAGTAAATGGCGCAATTGAAGTCAGCAGTCACCGTTAAGTTCTGGTGTAATATAATAGTCAACTAAGACTCTGCTTAGGAGCCAGAGAGCTTCACTCACATCGCCAGCTGCGACGGTGGTTGGGGAGACACCCAACTCGCCAAATCGGGTGGCTTCGGAACAGCCAAGACAAGTTTGGGGTGTCGCACCAACCAGAAGAGTAGCAGAGGCAATGATGGCAGCGAAAGTGAATTGCATGTTGAGATTGATAGAATGGATGGGTTATTAGTCTCTGGATGTAAGATGCACTGGAGAATACGATGAGCCCGACGGGCCTAAATATCCCAGGAGGCTGGGAGACTCTGCATATCGTGTACGGAATGTGGTAAAGAAAAGCTGTCAACGACCGAAAACCTTGGTGGACAGTGTCGCTGGCGGGGTAAGGAGGCCGCATCGTAAAAGGTACACATTACGTGCAAAGTTCCCAGAAACTCACCATTTCGTTTATTTATTTCTGCGTGGAGGTGTAGGCAAGGACTTGCGATCCCTGAGAATGGTTGGAGGAAGTGTCAAACGGCATTGCGTGGTCTGCCAGGCACCGCGAGCTGAATATCAGAACGTCCCAGTAGCACAAGAGAAAGGATGGCAAAATCTGTCATTCGACCCAAGCTCTACCGGTCACCACGATCAACACACCTGCGCAAAGTGAATCGGACTCCATCTGGGACCTGGGTGAACGTTTGAACTTTGGCCCAGTGGGCGAGCAATGAATTAATGACCAGCAGGCATTTACGTAATACGCATTACAGTCCTTCACTTTGGCTCGCTCATAACTTAATACTCGTACTTCTAATCTATGCAAGCCTACCTCGCCGAAAAATACATGTCAGGGCCTAAAGCTGAGGCCATACTGGCCCGAACTGCTCCAAGGAAGAAGCGTAAGGTCACCAGCGGCGCAACTGGTGGTCCGTCCCTACTCGTGGACGACGACACGGGCTTTGGCGACGAGGTCTCGAGACAGCAACGAGAAGATGAAATGGACGTAACGGAAGCTGCAGTTGCGAGCGACCGAAGTTTCAAGAAACGGAGAGCGGACGAGCGTTCGGGGTGGATTAAGGTGCAAGAGGGTGTGAAGGGGGAGGAGGGGGAGGAGGAGGAACAACCGACTGTCTTCAAGGGTGGACTGATCCGCGCCGAGGATCTACGAAAGGTAAAGGCCATTGGATAGTTGTATAAGGTGGCAGCTGACACGAGATTTTAGCAACCAAAGACGCACGTCAAGCAGGACGAGGTGGAAACCACACAAGAGACAGTATATCGTGATGCGTCGGGTCGCAAGATTGACATGAAATTGGCCCGAGCCGAAGCAGCGAGGAAGAAAAGAGAAAAGGAGGAAAAGGATGCGCAGAAGATGGAGTGGGGTAAGGGCCTCGTACAACGCGAAGAAGACGCGAAGCGCAAAGTTCAATTGGAGAAGAACAGAACTTTACCGTTCTCTCGGCATGCAGACGACAAGGAGCTCAATGAAGACCTCATGGCACGAGAGAGGTGGAACGATCCCGCCGCTGCGTTCCTGACGGTCAGTCCCAGCCGTACTAAATTCTACCCTTAGTTCACTGATCATTACATTTCACAGAAACAATCCAACATTGCCAAGAAGCCGGAGTATCGCGGTCCACCACCACCTCCCAATCGTTTCGGTATAAAGCCGGGTTACAGATGGGACGGCGTAGGTAAAGTCAAAATTTTAAAGGTTGAATGATTCTGCTGATACGTTTCCCAGACCGTGGCAATGGCTTCGAGAAGAAATGGTTCCAGCGTATCAACGAGAGAACACGGACAGAAACAGCGAGCTATTCCTGGAGTGTGGATGACATGTAATATCTATTTTACCACTATCTTGTACGAGACAACTAGTACCATGTTTTTCCATTAAGCCTTCATTCGCGAACGTGTTCACCTGGGAGTCCGGAAATCCAGGCGGCCTTCGATATCGTGGTCACGTACCTTCATCTATCGATGTGGACACACGTTCGTAACAAGGGGAATCACAAAATAAGCATAGGTCATCCATTGTCGATAATCTCCGGTGAGTGGCATATACAAGCATCGCCCGCAGGCACAATGCGGACTGTAGTAAAACACGTTTCTCTGAGTGGTACGGGATGTGGGTATTGAGGTAGGCAACTGTAACAGAAGCCATTGACAAAAAGGGGAGATCGCAGTTTCTAATATTCAGAGATATCGGTGATCTCTGTAATTTCTTCGTGTGGGGAATGATCTGTCGACTTGAGATACGACGCATTCTCAAAGTCATCGCTAGACTTAATGTCACCGTCAGAGATGACGGTGGGTTCAACACAGCGGGGCTCGGCTTGTCTGGATAACCGAGGTCGGGGCTCGACACGGACCGTACGCATGTTGGGATAGTTCAAGATAAGATGTCGATTGTCCATTACTGCACGTATCTCCTCAAACTAACAAAACACAGCGATCAGTCTCATAAGATGGGGAAAGTAAGAGCTCACTCACTTTCGTTCCTTCTGGAAGGGGTATCGTTCGCGTATACTTCTTCTCCTCTCTTTCTCTAACGAGTCGTCCATCTTCCTCCTTCTCAGTTATCTTGATGGTCTGCCACGTAACAACTAGGTGATTCCAACGGTAACTAACATGTGCCTGTTCCTTCTTTATGCCAGGTAAGTCAAAGGTTGCGGTGATCTGTGCGGGAATAAGAAGGGATTATGACGGGGACATGATGCAAAGAATACATACTGTACGACCCGAACGAGACTCGCGGAATGAAACACAATCCCTACAACACGTTCAGAAGGATCAGGATAACGGATACATGAAGCGATGAGGTTGGCGTACGTGGATTTCTTCCGCTTCATTTTGGGAGGGGTTACCCCCCTAGGCGTGGTAACATGTTGCTCCGGAGTGGAACGCGGCACACCGCTCGGTCCAGCCTGAGGTGTCTCTAGAGATTTCACCTTGAGAGGAAGCTTGGCTTCTGCGGCATGCTTCCTCTCCCGCAAGGTGTTCCATAGTTCATCGAGCGACGTATAGTCCTGTTCTCGTGGACCTTGTCTTGTAGTCGATCTTGATGTCTGTTGACGCTCACCGCCGCGCTCGGCACCTTTTCGCAGGGAGGAGGGCAAAACAGATGTAGACGAAAGTCGAGAACGACGGGGAGGACGAGAGGGACGTTCTTCTACCATTTCGCAACCGTCGTAGCCATCCCAGCAAGTGAAAGTGCCGATAGCTGTGGAAGACATGGGTTGACCTTGCGAGACGCCCGCCGCCCAAATTGCCTTGTGGGGTTGCAGTGGAAGGGAGAGAAACTGGAGAAAAGGCAAGGGACGAAATTAGCACTGACCCTCGGGTGATTATCAAGGCAAGGTGGGGCTGAAGCGTAGCTGCCATGAAACACGAGGCTGCCAAAAGCAGTTGCCATCAACGCCGCCAGTTACTTTATCAGAGAACAGCCAGCTTTTGTATATAGATCCGACTGGGAAATCAAGCGCTAATGTTTGGCACTTACTTGTCCATCATTGTCTGTGGTGGTCAGAATGAGCGCGTCGCGGTCCCCTACGACGATAGCCGCCTGCAATCCAAAGGCAATCCAACGGCAACTTTGACCACGCTCGAGGCGAGTGAGATCATGGAGGACACGCGCGCAACGTTTTAAACCCACGCCGTGAGATATGTTCAAACCAGACTGAGCGATTACGCCACTGATAAGAAATGAGGTCCCCTCGTGGACGCCATTCAAAGAATGGAGTGTTGGTTATTGCGTCTTTCCCTGAACCACGCTGCAACTGGATATAGCGCTAAAGATCTCCCCATTTCGAACTAGACATCGATTTGGTCGCCGTGAACAAGTTCGAGAAATTCGACAAACTTTGTTTATTTGTTTGTTTTCAGTCCGACAAAAACTTGACAAAAACCATCCCACATCCGCAAAGAACATAAACAACGATGAGGTGATCTTTCTCGTTCTTCGGGAATATTTTCGAGGTATCAGGTGAGCCTTAAAATGCAATCCGAGTGACATGATGGGTTTCCAGCCGCAGTCACAAAGCATGTTAGACTACCTAAGCTCCTCGGAGCTGAGGAAATTTTCGACCATCTGATCTACACTTTTCTCTTCGCCTTCTTTTACATTTGTTCTGACCGAATCTCATGCACAGGTGGGGTACCAGAACGATGATCGATTCCATGGTCCTTCATACGTAGCATAATCAATGTTTCCTCCCGTTGTCTCAGTTCTCGCCCGTGTTGCATCCAAGTTACAGGCCACTGAGGCCAAGGCGTTCAAATTCCTTTATTGGAGTGGCCTCGACACTCTTACGAGCAATGCTCGTCGGTACTCGGATGAGGGCTCCAGTTGGCCGTTCAAGACTTCTGGGTCTTACCAGGGATTGACCCATTTGCTTAACTGAAGTTTCGGCTCACGATTTCATCTCTTGCAGCATAGTCGCATACAATCAACAGCAAAGTCTGTCCTCACAGTGGCCGAGGATGTCGTTCATCCTTGGTGCCGTCTTTCTGACTGATGCTCGATCAAGGTGCTAACATACAATGAACTCCAGCTTAATATACTAGACATGTGTCACCAACGGGGTTGGCTTGGCTTAGGCTACCATCAACTCATCACTTCTATATTTCCTTTGAACCAAAACGGATGGGCTTTCATGTGCGAGATTCGCCAGGGGTTTGAACCTGGGTCTACGCCCGTCTGCCGTATTAAATCAAAGGTGTAATAGCTCTGCAAGAAGGGATTATAACCCCAACGTATCAGTTGTGAAGCGTTCTCACCCCATGCTGAGCGATCGTTTCTCCCCGTGCACGGTCACGTCGGAAGGTGACCAACACATTCGCAGATGCAGTCGCCCTGTGTGGCGTAGCGATGTTCCAAGTCGGGGCGGGTTGTGGAAGGTTGACCAGAATACAGCTGTCGCAGCAGTTTTGCCTCAGTTGAACGACATGGTAAAATGGACGCATACGCACGTCATGAGGTGTTGTGCTGCTGTGAATCGTCCAAAATATGTCGCCCAAGACTCTGCCTCTTCTGTGGCTGGCCTGCCTTAACCCGGTGTCATCCCTGGTGAGCGGCGCCGACACGGATGGTGATTCTTACCCTCAGGTTCTTCGCTCGTGATAAGTGAGTTGTCTATCGTGACCTCCTCGGAGGCAAAGACTTCATCTCCAAGGCGCTCAAAATCTCTGCAATCAGAATACGCCGACTATTGCAAAACGCACACCCGTCAAGAGCATATTTCGGGAGAAGGGTAGGACAATTGCTCACCAATCGCGTGATAGTATCGTGTATATTGATACGGTCGAGTAGGTATTGGGATAGGCTGTATACAACAAGGGGTTCGTCCAGAGATGGGTCCATTATAGCTAACCACGGCGAGAGCTTGGACATATGATACGATGGGAAGAAAAGAAGGTAGAGAAGCCGGGGTTATATCCTCGAGAGCGGATTCGACCGGGAAACTCGGGGAGTACCTGCGTAATTGGGGATCCCAAACTTGCCATGCATGGTGGTGGGGCGTTTGATTCCTCCGCGCATACACATGGACAGAGGCGTGTCATGAAGAGTAAACGTCGCCCGCCAAAATGACCAAAGGTGCGTCACCGACACGGTTCTCGCGCAGCCGGATACGTCAAATGACAAGGTAGTGCGAGCGGTCTCAATCGCCTGTGCTTTACGCCGTACGAGCGTAGGTCATGATCCTTTCCATTCCTCAGGAAAACCATGGACTCACGAACAGAGTATTTACATCTTCGAAACAGGCACCGCGCCCCGTGTACAGTGGGAACTTCAAGCTCCCCGGGACTCTCAGGCTCTAGCTCCCGAGTCTGAACACCTGACGAATCGATAAAATAAACTCTTCCGTCAGCGTTGTACTCACGGGTACTTCAACGGGCCTCAAGCTGAAAGGCGATTATGAAAGCAGAAATACTAATGAGAACGATTCAATTTGTGATCCGCCGGAGCAGCGTGCCCCATAACAACAATGGTTAGATATTATGGGCGCGCTAACCGGTTCCACTGGCAACGGTCACAATACACCGACTCGGGATTTTTCCCAGCGGGCATGAAGCCCCCTTGGTCGATTGCTTGATTTTGGGTTCTGGGAGTTCCGGCGGCTGAGTTTCCCTATGGCGCTGATCGCATTCAACGGTTTCACGGACTACCTCACCGGGCTGCCCGCAGTATCGATGCCGGCGCACTGCGACGATTTTTAAAAAACGTCCAGAATTTGCGGCATTGACGATAATAGTTACAAAAGACCGTCACCATGTTTAGGGTACATTTGAACGATGCTGATATCGTTAAAGCGTTAGAGTTGTGCACCTGCGCGTAATACCAGGGAAATGGGTGTGAAAACTAAGCTACGGGATCCTCTCTGTAGTTTTCTTGACTAAACTTTTCGAGAACATCGGAGGGCTCCACTTGGTTGTATGCTGAGAGACCAATACGGTTAGCAATTTCGTCTTGGCGTTGTTGGTCTGCAACGGATAGACCCTCGCGGTCACCAAAGACTTCGTCCATCTCTTCCAGGGTGAGGCCTTTCGTCTCAGGGATCTGAGGAATGTTCAAGAATTAGCGAAGACATGGTATGAGATGCCCACTCACGAAGAACAGGGCAAATACGCCACCAAGGAAAGAGAAGATCTAGTGCCGTCGTCAAATCTCTGCGGTGAAGCGGGAAGACAAACCTACACCGAAGAATATAAATGTGCCAAACGTGAGATGCGCAAGCATCGATGGAGTAACCTGACCAACGATAAAGTTGTTCATCTGGATTATTCAAGTTAGTGGCTGCCCGTTTGGACGATACTCGCGGGGCTTACCCAGTTGGACGATGCAGCGATTGAAATGCCCTTTCCACGAAGACTCAACGGCCATATCTCGGCCGATAAGATCCAACAGCATGGGCCCCAGCTATATCCAAAAGCTGTGGCTCGAATAAGCGTAGTTCTATGTCATAGAGCTCCGACCTTACCCATCGAAAAGATCCATACGAGAGCGCACGCTGCCCAGCCAGCACCTAAAGCTCATGGTTAGAACAGTCTCGTTGGCTTTAAGGTGGTATCATTACTAGTGTGCCTAAAAAGTGAATCAGCAACTGTATTGGGAAAAATAGTGTAAACCTACGCTGGCCAGTCCTTCTGATATAGGCCAGTTAGTATGGCGATAATGAGGTGGCACCTGAATGAAATGTGTGACTATCAACGTCAGGAAGCAACGGGTTAAATGATGACTCACGCTGCCATGATGAAAGCACCTGAGACCAGGACAGGCTTACGTCCAACCTTATCAACCCATATTACGGCGGGGATGGTAGCAAGCCACATGCTAGAAGTTAAAATGTGAGTATACAGTTCGATCTCTAGCCGTGTCCTCCTGAGCGTACACTATGCCAACAACTCCCGTAGCGAGTAGGGCAGTCGTGTTTCCGGTCAAGCCCAGCGAAGCAAAGATGGTCGGGGCATAGTAGAGAATCGCGTTGACCCCAGTCCATTGCTGAAAGAACATGATCCTGGATGACGCTGGTCATCAAGGGTCATCGAATGCAGTGAATTGCCTCACAGGGAACCGATAGCCACCCGATAGAAAAGAGTACGCGTCGAAAATAAACTAAGGTAAGCATTGACTGCAAGTTTCACGTCGGAAGAAAATGATCCATCTTGATACTGCGGGTATTTGATGGCGCTGGTCTCTTTTTCAAAGAGATATTGTGCCTTGATCTCCCTAAACATGTCATCGGCAAAACGCAAGAATCTAACACGGGAAAACCTTACAAAAATTCAATCTGCACGAGGTCAGAGTCGGGTGGGAGGCGCCTCGCTTTGCTGAGTACTTGGAGTGCTTCGTCATCTCTACCTTTGTTTACAAGCCATCTATAGCAAAATATTTAGTGTGGTAGAATAAGTGGCAAGAAGGAGCTTGCCTCGGAGAGAATGGCATGAATAAGATCCCAAACCCAAGAACGAGTGCGGGCACAAGCTGAAGAGCGATGGGAATGCGCCACGCAGCCTCGCTTTGAGTCGACCCAGTCCCACCGATGTAGTTGGTACCATAATCAATCCAGAAGGAGATCATGATCCCAAACGTAATGGCGAGCTGTTGGAGTGCAACAAGGCTTCCACGGACTTCAGGAGGGGCGAGTTCGGCACTGAAACTGATGTTAAGGCTGCTTCTGCATTGTGGCTAGATGCTTACTTATAGAGAGGGACTACCACGCTTAGCGACCCGACACCAGTCCCAGTAATAAATCTTCCTGCAACGATACATCAATAAACTGGTGACAGAAAATCGGAAGGCACATACCTCCATAGATCGAAGAGGGCTGAAAAGCTGCAGTCTGGACAATTACTCCGATGCAGAAAATGATCACAGCTACGGACTGCTTCAGTGCTCCTTCATGAAACGAAGGTCTATAAGATGCACCAAGGACAATTGTGTATTTGCGTGATAACTTGTCTGCAACCGTGCCCGTACAGAGTACACCAAACCAGGCACCCAATTCAAGTATAGCAACTAGCCAACCCTTTGTGCCAGTGTTATTAACTGCAGAAGCCATCCTTGAGTCGAAAGAGGTCATGCTAAGCACCCCAGAGAAGACACCCTAGTGGGCACACTGGGTGAGAAGGGTACACTGATCCGTAAAGTGACATACCTGGTTATAGCCTGGGATGCGTTCGAAATTTCATGAGTACCCATGCCAGTCAGGCTTCAAGGAAAATACCATATAACCTGCGGTTTGAAAGGGTTGAGTACAAATACAAAGGATGAGGTGATAACCCTCACAGCCCCCCCAAGGATGCGAACACTGCAATGGCGAAAACTCTGCTGTTGTGGATGAGGCCAACCTTTCGACGAGTGGTTCAGAAAAAGGAGTAAATGTAGGATGAAACCTACCCATCCCGACTGCCCTTGAAGAGCTTTGCGGCGGTCTGAAGCAAATTGACCAGCACCAGGAGCCACGCCACCACCCATGTTTGTGAAGAGAGATAGTGTTGACGGCAGTCCGCTAGCAGCGCCCCTTTTTTATACGGTCCCATGGCTACCTGTTCACAAGTTTCTCATGGCGGAACAGGATGGAGCCGAAACTGTATTTGTGATTAAGAATCACCGGAAATTGGAATGCCTTTTCAATTTTGATGTGCGGGACTCAAGAAGAGCCCGGGGTAGCCTGGTGATGGTTGGGAAGGAAGCACTGGTGCCTCAATATTTGGACCGCCCTGCGCAGTCTTTACGTTTCTTTGTATCTCTGCTGCGGCAGGGGGGATGATAAGGGCCTGAGGGGAATGCAAAGCATGGGAAGTCTAGCGACCTGCATGACGGAAATCCGACGGAGACAGACGAGGTGAAGACGAGCACTTTAAAGTGCCCCGTTTGATGTATACCTAACAGGATGAAGAATTGACTTGAAAGTTCTAAACCCATGCCACGACGGACTCACTGTTACCTGGAGCGAGAAAATGCCAAATGGATGGAGTTGAACGTTTGAACCTTGAGATGCTGCCACTTCGAAGAGGCCCCTACGGGAAAGGTCCTGGGTGAACGCCAAGCATCGCTCATACCGCAACGATGAAAATATTCAAAATAATATTTCTATCAATTGTTGATTAACAATTGGATCTGTGAAATGACCGCGACAAGTTCGGAGTGCTAGTGACCAGCTAGTGACTATTAATAAGTTGGTGGCGTACGAGCATCTGCAAGCGGCGCTTGTTCATTGCAAGGAACTTCCAACTGCAGCCTTGTCTAGACTCTAAACATGTGGCCTGGTCACTCTGGATATTCTAGCAGCGCATCGAATCCCAGTGGAACTGTCAAGTAAGTCCCATGACTATCTACCTCCGTGTCAAGTTCCGATCGAGCTGTCAATCCAGCTTACCGAACGCGTGGGTTGCGTCGCATGATGTGAGCACGGAGTATGTACAAGACTGATTTCCGTCTAGGAGCTTTAATAGTCGTCAACAATCTTTCGGACGACCAGCTTCGAATGACGGGTTCAACACATCGCATTATCCTCCTGGAGGATATGCCCCCCATCGAGACTCGCCTGGGAGATATCCCTACACCGGAACACATGCACCTCCTCCAGGACCCCCTGGCGAACCCACGAGGTACCCCTCATCCCTCGGTCCTGTGGGATATCAAGCACCATCGGGCCCTCCACCTATGCCTCCGACTGGACAACAACAGTATGGCTTCCAACCAGTCTCAGGTGGACAAATGCAATCTGCTTACTTTCAGTACTCGCAATGCAACGGGAAAAAGAAAGCGTTGCTTGTATGATTTTACTTCGAGCCTCCGTGTCTGTTCTCCAACGCTCACGTTATTTACAGATTGGCATAAACTATATTGGCCAGCCCGAGGCACTTCAGGGTTGCATACAAGACGTGTACCGCATGAAGACATTCCTTTTGGGTTAGTTTGTTTCACCAGCTTCTTCACATGGTGATCTCACATTAATGTGAACAGGGCGTGGTTACAAAGAGGAGGATATGGTGATACTCAGAGATAATTCTCCACATCCCCGTGAACAACCGACTCGACAGAACATGGTCCGTCGCGTTTCTAGACCAACTTCGGGCGATCTCATATTTCATCAGATTGATGCAATGCACTGGCTTGTGAGGGATGCTCGACCCAACGATTCCCTTTTCTTTCATTGTATGTGCTATTATATGACGACAAAGTGAACTCCTTAGCGATCTGAATAGACTCGGGACATGGAGGACTGACTGAAGATTTGGATGGTGATGAAGAAGATGGATATGACGAAGGCAAGTCAATCCAATTCCTTGCCTGGAACTCTGATTCATGATGTTCCTGCTCAGTAATATATCCTGTGGATTTCAAAATGACATCCCATATCGTGGACGATGTTTGTCAGCAATATTAGATCTCGTGGTTTGTGTCTCAAAGCTGCCCCAGGACATGCACAGGATTATGGTTAGTGGGCTCCCCGTTGGCTGTCGTCTAACAGCTATTTTTGATGTAAGCAATCTAAAAGCATCCCGTCTCAATGCTAACTTTTTCAATAGGCATGCCACTCTGGCTCGGCACTCGGTACGAATCAATTTACATATTTCATGAAATTGTATTAAAGATTTCCGCTCCTAGACCTCCCATACACGGTACGTGCCTGTCGCTCAGTTGGCTACGTCCCTTCTACGTACGCATGTTTTAATTTGATTGCACACTGGCAGTATTCGACGGAGGGAAAGATCAAGGAACCCAATATGGCGCTTGGGGCAGCAAAGGGATTATTATCTACCCTTGCTTCTTTTCAGAGGAATGACGTACGCGGTGTGCTTCATGGTGTAACGGACGTTTTCCATGTCGCCTCTGGAAGCGTGCAAAAGGCAAATCAATACACAAGAGCCACGAGATCAAGTGCCGCTGACGTGGTAAGATGACTCCATCTCCATATGCATACCCTCACTACCCTCATGCCGACCCAGATGTCTTGGAGTGGTTGCAAGGACTCCCAGACAAGTGCTGACGCTCAAATCGAGGGCCGTAACACAGGTGCCATGAGTGATGTACGTGCTTCACACTTCTTTACCTACATTTCTCCCCAAGTAGCTCCCTGATCCTCGTGATGCCAGGCGTTTTTGACAGTACTTGGTAAGTTTGCCTCTCTGATTGGACCGATCAGTTGTTGAGACGAGCTTGTGTAGCGCGAAACCCCAACCCGAGCTACCAACAACTTCTCATTGAGATGAGGTGCGCGTGCTGAGTCTGTGGTGTTGGCGGCATATCTGAACCCGTGTCCACACTCAGGTGGATTCTCAGTGAGAAATACAGCCAAAAGCCCCAGGTGCGTAGCCACAGGCCCCGATGAGACTTCATATTGATGTGATTGCACCAGTTTTCGAGTTCCCACCCCATTGTAAGTCGCCATTTCAACTCGGGCTCCCATAAAAACGGAATTTACATTCATTCCCTTTCGTAAATTTGTCCCGTCAGGATACCAATTTACAGTTCATTGTTTGATGGTGAAGCTTCGAAGTTGAAATCCTGGGTTATTTGGTTCGTAGATGGATGATGCGATTGTCAGTGTGTATAAGTGTGTAATAAATGCAGCAACGATTAAGCTACCTCACAGTATGACTACATACAAACCCCATGGGAGTGCATTTGTGTTAACTTGTACGGGGAAATATGTTGTATATTAATGTACGAGAAGTGGTAGGTTATGCGTCGCACTTTACACTGACGATGTGGGCTGTTCCTTCATCTCCGTACAGGATGAGGGAATCATGTTGTGATGTAGCAAATGCTCCCGAGTGGCCCTGGCGCAAGAGCGACTTCGCGTCGAGAACGACGGCAGTCAACCGACGACCATATACCTAGTGGAAACTCCGTCAAAACGCATGAGAAACATAATCGGATTACTTACGCAACCCGTGTCAATACCAACCGACCATCGCTTCACATCAAGATTTCGAGCTGCAGCGTGACCATATATCACCATCGACGGGAAGCAATGTAGAGACGGGCGTGTCGTCGAACCGTGTTTAGAAAGGAGTGTGGACGATTCCGTCGCAGGCCAGCCAGAGCAGCTGTCCATCACATCGTTCCACAAGTCGGACCACGGGGTGCCCTTCTTGCCAGCGTCGACTTTGCCATCGTTTGAGAGACTTCGCATGTTCATGAGAGCCCAAGGATCTTTGTTCTGAGGGATTTCATTCAACAATGCCAGCTCTTGAAGGCCTCGAAGGACGAGATGATCTTCTCCCGGGTGGGCTGTAGTGGGCCAATGAGAGAGTGGCTGCTTGGGATCATTGTATTTGCGGGTTGGGTCTGCCGGTAGCAACCCAGCATGAACAAAGTATGTGTGGGCTGCCGGTGCGTAGAGAACGAGAGGTAGAGAGCGAAGGTAGTGATAATGCTCTTGAGACAGGTCACGGGCGAACTTGTAATGCTTTCCGTGCAGTTTCCAGCCTTTAGGCACGTATGCTTCCCATTCCGGATGGGACTTCTTGAGCCAAGTTATGAATTCGGCATTGGGTTCGTCCCCATCGATATGAGACCAATGGGAGTCCATATCTTCCAGCCATTCTCTGCCGCTAGGAAGGGATACAATCCAGTCCCTCCAGGCTCTCCATTCGATGACTTTCTCGTCGTTATTGCCACGTACACCGAGAATACGGTTCGTCGACAGGAAACTCAAGACAGCATCCGACGAGGCTTTCGTACTCTTCGGAACTAGGTCGCCCAGGTGGATCAAAGTATCTGACCGTGGATCATACGAAATGTCGGCGAGCAATTTGCTGCGGCAGCGAGAGGAATGAGGGGAATGCACGATAAACGGGACCCGACGACGCAAACCTTAGCGATTGGTTCATGCCATGGATGTCTCCAATGGCAACGACACGCCTGTTGTCCGAGTTGGAGTCAGAGTCTGGGATGATGACAATGAGCTCGTCGTTTCCGATGGAAGCTTGTGTGACGTACGGATGGGAAAATGGGTGAGGGAAATGGTCTGATGTAATTTATAGTGAGAGAAGTCGGGAAACACGACATCTTGAGGAGTCTGGGTCAGCTAATTTCGGGATATGATCATACTACGACAGGTGACCGACCTGGCTGTTTCAAACGAAGGCGGTGTCTCGTCTCGTCGACGATGCTAGTGATGAAAATAAAGAGAAGGAAGGCTGCGACGACCGAGGCTGGGAGGACCAAGCGAAGCAAGCCCTGGCAGTTAAAACGCTCTCTGTGTTGTTGGCGCATCCTGTGGGGCAAGTTCGACGTTTGACAGCAACGGTGTTACAGACACTTCCTGTCACAACAACAATACCGATAGCTGCCATAACTGCGACCGTGCAACCCTTATATGTCAATTCTGTTGGAGTCTTTCCACGACTACTACAATGTTTGGGCCGAATGGACAATCGTTCCTTCCATCGCACGTCGTCTGTCAATCTCCGTGTAGTCCTGTTTATCTTGAGATGCAGGCCCTAGCCATTTCCATGCACTCTCCTTGACAAACTCCTCGAACGTCCATAGCTTCGGTTGTAGCGTAGATAATGGCCGGCACCACACGTAGGTGTGCACTTCTAGCAGACTCTGATTCTGTGGCTCGTTCGGTGCAGAGACCGGGTGAGCAGCTTTCGGCACCACTCCTGTTGTCTCTATGTCGTCGAGAGCCACCAAGGGACCAAGTGGGTGTACGAGAACCAGTTCTCGTGTATATTCCTGTCATAATGAATTTCCTGAGCTGCCATCGCTCCTCGAGTCGATATAATAGGTTAGTACTCACGTCCCCCTCGAAAATGTCCAACAGTCTGACATCTTCGTCAGAAAGTCCTACCACCAACGATCCTCTCACAGCTCTTTCCTCGGGCGTGAGATCGCTCCTAAACATGGCCCTGCTTTGAGAGTAAGGAACTAAACCCGGGTAATCTACGCCCTACAACTCATAGAGCGTGAGTCAAAAAGCTGCACCACAATACACTGCGCGGCGCGTCTACATTAACTTTGTGTCTGGTATAATCCTAGACATCGTCGGTGTGATACTGTCAGATTCCAGGAGATAGATTGGTGGAAGGTGGAGTGCGCTCACGAGTAACAGTGCTGGGCTGATCTGGAGGTAAGATCCATCGTTTCCGATCACCCGTTTCAATATCTCCGGGTGCATCAACGTTCCATAGAAGAAGGCGGATGCCATTGGTGGTGTATGGAAGTGAAATTCGAGCTGGCCATGAGAGAGAGGATATAAGGTGTCGATATGAGATAAGATAAGACACGATAAGACGGTACTATTCTTGAGATAGCACTTGCCGGTGTGAACTTGAACTCGTGCTCGGGCAGGACTCACCGTGACCTCTTTCAGCAGGTATGACTGCCACAAAGTCACCTCCTCGGCAACCCGTACACGCTACTGAGCTGTACAAAACACCGCCGCCAGCATTTGGACACGATATACTTGCACTTTTTGGATTTCAGCCCAACTATGTCAACCTCAACCACGGTAGGTGCCCCGTTGCCTGTTAAGATTTGCTGCATCACTTGCCCAAAGGTTCTTATGGGTCGCTACCACTCCCTGTTCGCGCCTTCTGCGATGAGCTGACTGACGAAGTGGAGTCCAATCCGGACAAGTTCATAAGGATCGACTGCATCAACCATCTGACCCGTGTCCGAGAACGCGTCGCAAAGTTCATTGGGGCGGAAACGGATGAGTGCGTCATCGTGAACAATACCTCGCACGGCATCGCGACCATCCTGCGCAATTTCACCTTCAACAAAGGAGACATTTTAGTCGGAGGTGTGACCACCAAGTCTGCAACGTTGCTTTGTGGCCTCACTTTTCTGCTCAGCGACGACGACATATGGTTCTGTGTCCCAAACGCTCAAGTATCTCGCGGATCTTCCGCCTTACCTCACTTTGTCGACATTCAACCTTCAATTCCCAACGAAACGCACGAAGATCGTTCAAGATTTCGAAGAGCATATCAAGCAACTGACAAAAATCGACGATCTCACAGGGAAAAGGAAGATTATCGCGGTCATTGATAGTATCGCTTCTCTCCCGGGGGTTTCGCTTCCCTGGAAAGAGATGGTCGCAATTTGCCGAGAGGCGGGGGTTATCAGCCTCATAGATGGTGCTCACTCAATTGGTCAAGAGTTGGACATCAACCTGTCTGAAGCACGGCCCGACTTTTGGGTTTCCGTATGTCCTCCCATACTCCTTTCGGGTTATATCGTGATGCAGCCTTTGTTTCCTAAAGAACTGCCACAAATGGCTCTTTTCGAAGAGGGGAAGTGCCGTTCTTTATGTTCCAAAGAGGTTTGATTATTCTCTCGAATTTCGTGGGTTCTGATTGCTCAGCCTGAGGAAAACCAGAAACCAGCATTTCATCAAGTCGCCGATCCCTACCCCGGACACCTATCACTCTCCGCACGACGATGATTTCAAAAGCCCTCAGGATTTTGTCAAGCTCTTCGACTGTGCGTGTTAACACTGCCTCAACTACCCCTTCACCGTTCAATTTGTTCTAGGGACAGGAACGATTGATTACGTCCCGTACCTGAGTATCAGTGCAGGTCAACACACTTGTTGGCTATTCCACGAACCTTGTTCCTGACGTTCGTGCAGCGATCGATTTCAGAGAATGGTTGGGCGGAGAGCACAAGATCAATGAGTATAGCCGCGCGCTCGCTACCGTAGGAGGAAAACACCTAGCCGATCGTCTCGGTACCAACGTTTTGGACCCAGATGGTGACTTGACATTCAATATGGTTGGTGAACGACAACTTCCCCCGCAGTGCTCATTTAATGTGCTAATATAGGTCAACGTGGAACTGCCTATCCCTGGCGAAATTGAGGCTTCCAATGAGGTCCACCAGATCTTTATCGATACTTTGTTACTCCAGTGGCAGACCTCTGCATCAACATATAAACACAACGGGAAATGGTGGGTTAGATGCAGCGCACAGATTTGGAACGAGGTTTGTGCCAAACATCTATCCCACTTTCGTCGTTATTCATCATACTTCACAGATATCCGACTTTGATGTAATCGCGAATGCTCTCAAGGACGCTTGTGCTAAAGTGAAGGAATATACAGCACAATAGAATAACTGACCATCTCATTCGTTATCATTGACGTGCTTGGGGAATCATCGGCGGATCAGAAGAGATTTCTGTAAACCGTAGAATATAGAACGGAAAACCGGAATCAAGTTCCAATTCAATTCCGGTATCTACTGGTCAGCGGTGCCGGCACGGGCCGCTGTTGGCGACGGAACGACGGAAGCTGAGAATGTGTGAGCTGATTGTTCTCAGCTGATGCGCTCCGAACTCTCAATATATCGGTGATCAAGCCGTACCATTCATTCGACGGAACACCATGGCACGAGAGGATGTCGCATGTTTGAATTTGGAGGCATTCTACAAGACGACACCACCGCCGTTTGGACATGGGTTACGCAAGTTCTTTGGACTCGACACGAGGTACCAACACGAACAATGGTAAGTTTACTCCATAAGTTTTTAAGGAGTTCAACGAAACCCGATATGAATGCAAACCAACTCTTGATTTCCGGGAGTGGATTGGTGGCGAGCACTACATCAATGGATATACCCATGGTTTAGCGATAGCTGGCGGTGCGAGACTCGCAAATCTGCTCAAGACGAGTGTGATGGATCCGGAGGGGGAACAAACACTTTCCATGGTAAGTGAGTTCGCTTGTTCAGATCCCCACGTCAACTGCAGCCAGTTCTAAAAGGTCAATGTAACGCTGCTAATTCCGGGAGAGATAAAGTTGACCGCAGAGCTGAGGCGTTTCTTCCAACATACGATCTTGTTAGAGTGGAACACGTATGCCGCTCCTTTCTATCACAATGGGAAGTGGTGGGCTAGGTGTAGCGCGCAGATCTGGAATGAGGTAGGGGAACTTGGTCAAAACTAGTGATAACTGACCGGATCTGAGGTGGGCCCTTGTCCCAGCTGAACGACTTTGACCTGATGGCTGAGGCATTGGATGGCGTTATATAAATATAAAAGATGCGCTGTAATACGCATACATCGCCCGAAGGGAACACTACAGAGAAGTCCGAAAAAGAACCAATAATATACACGCGTGTATACACTGGCTTCCGCAACTCTTTCTGTAGTCGAGGGAAGACGGGATGTTTGGTGTGTGAGGAAATAAGTCGGAACGGGCGACGTCAAGAAGAGATTCAATCGAACCAAAAACTCCTTTTGAGACCTCGCAGCCGACGAAAGGTAAAGGCAGCGAGATTGAGACTGGCAGTGTTGAGAATCTCAGTCGTGGATCGCGTACAGGGGGACAGGACGTACCCAAAGGAGGGATAGAATGGGGTCTCGCAGGACATAGCTCAGTCATCGAGTTCTTCGTCGTCCATTGAAGGTCTCGAGGGAATGGGGGGAATGTCGTCTGAAGAGGCTTCGTCCACCACTTCGTGTGCGCGAAGAGGATAGGAAGCGAGCTCGTGCTGGAACGTAACTAAATTCGTGCATTAGTCTCGTTGCGCAATTGTACGGCTTTCCGGATGGTTTCCGAAATCTCGACTCTTTACGCCTTTTGAATGTTCGTTGAAACACCGTAGAGGGGGATGAATGAACAGTCGGACGCACCGAGAGTGGATACCAAATGAAGTAGGCACAAGACGAAGATTTGACGATTTCAAGGATTTGAACTTTTTTTTTGTATTCTTGAGATGTAAGGAATGCCAACTGGACGCTGTGATGAATGAAGGACGAGTCGAACTCGAGAGAGATGCCCGTCAAGCACCAATTCTCAGTGTAGTCGATCGAGGGCAGGTCTTCGGTACGTGGGAGACAGAAGTCGGAACGGGGACGTCGGGAAGGGCTTCAATCAGACCTCAGCCGAGGAAAGACAGATTAGGACTGGAAAGATTAAGAATTTCAGGTCGCAAAACGTGTGCATGGGGACAGGACGTACCAAAAGGAGGGACAGAGAGGGGTCTCGCAAAACATGACCCAGTCGTCGAGTTCTTCGTCATCCACTGAAGGTCTCAACACTTCCTGAGGAACGGTAAATGTAGTCTGGAGAAGCCTTGTTCAACGCGTCATGAGCACGGCACGGAAGACACAACATACGCGAAGAGCACATGAAGTGGGCTCGTGCTGGAACGTAATTAAATCCGTGCATTAGTTTCGTTGCGCAGTTGTACGATTTTCCGGATGGTTTCCGAGATCTCGTCCATGTATGCCTTTTGAATATTAGTTAGATTCCATATATGGGTATGAACGATCAGACGGACACACCGAGAGTGGGTACCAAATAAAATAGGAACAAGATGGAGATTTGACGATGTAAGGTTTTGAGGTTTTGTTGTATCCTTGAGATGTGCTGTCGAGAATGTAAGTTGAACGCTGCGGTGAATGAAGGACAAACCGAACTTACGAGAGATACCTGTCGATGCATATGCGGGGGTACTTTTTCTTTTTTTTCGTACGTTTCGAAGGTTTTCAACCTTTTTGTGCTTTTAGGACATACTGTGAAGAGCGTCAGCTGTGACACTGTGCACGAGGAAAGAGACATACTTAGAGATGATACCAATCGAATCCTTGCAAGAAATGTTTCCGAGTCGTAGAATTCCTTTTTGAGACGGTTTCGAATATTATATCCTTTTTTGCGCGTTTTTGAAACTTATACTATTTTTTTTTTGGGAGTTTATCAGTGATGAAAGGCTGCAAACATCAAAAAAACTGAGCAGGGAGTTAGCGTAGGACGAAGGAAATGACAGGAAGCGGTACCAGAGAAGTTGGATCCACGGTTCAGTACCAAGGATCGATATCCATCGAGTCGAGCCGCGCCTTCAACTCTTTCATTGACTGTTTCGTCATCCGACGACGTCTCTTCGCCTTTGAGCTCGATCGCGTTATTTTGGCACACGACCAGATTGGAGGCGACGATAATAGTGAAGGTTGATATAGCGATGGTTTGGAAAGGTGTGCTTGTACACGAGATGAAGGATGAAAGATGTTCTGTAGAAACCGGCAGCTGCGAGATACGGGAGTGAACTTGAGGGTTTCGCTTGGTGCTCGGGATGCGGACGTCTTCTGGGTATTGCGGGAGGATTCGTAACATCTCGTGCTCAACCATGCCTATGACGCTGGAATTGAACGCCGGTAGCGTGTCAAGGAAACGACATTCTTACCCGAAACATCCTATACTTGTTCATTTGACGAGTCGATGGAGTACACATCTTGGGCTCCAATGACAAAAACGATTTCTGAGCGTACCGATCAGCGAGAATCGTTAACAGACGAAATGTAATCAACCTACCCTCAGATTGTTGCACTTCTCCAATCTACGCAGTGGTGCTGTATTGATGCCAGAGGCTGCTCCGTGCAAGAATTCGCAGTCCGACGATCCACAGGACAGATCAGAGGACGTAAAGTCACGGTTTGCGATGGTCTGTAAGTTCTTGATGAACAAGGTCTGCGAAGATGTGATCCGGTAGAATTGAAGCAACTCACCCTCAGGTCTTCATAATTTGGTATCCTGCGAAGCCCACGAAGTGCGCCGGGTAAGAATTGGTGACTGTCTTCTGCATCAACGCTCGTTGCGAAGGAAGTAGCGACAGGCGACGTGCTCGTCTCCGAGCCGACCAAACCTACCCCATGCGTCGTAGTGTGATCGGTGAGTGTGTCACTGGAGAAGTAAGAGGTAACCCCTGAGTCGCTATTCGACTGGGATATATATGAACCAGATGTCGCCAGTTCTTTTTGTTCAGTATTTACCAGCCCAGCGACGACCTCTGTGTTCCCATCTTCCTCCTCGATCGTATGTAGCTCGCCGAGAGAGAACGTCGAAGGCAACGTGGCAAGATGAGACTCTGGCGCCACGATAAGTTGCCCAGTCCATGATGGGGATGAAGCGTTCGCTTGGCTGCAAAAGGTGGCCAAGTCTTCGATATGCTCATCGACTTCGTTCTTGCCGCAGGCGATGGGGGAGGAGATTGTCTCCGAATTCGTGTGCCGAGGGGTGAACTCGTACGCGGTGACTACACGGGCCTTAGGCTTGGGATGCTGAAGGATAGACGGAGAGGACAGGGAAGATGAATGGTCGTTCGTCGTTCCATGTTCGACGCTGGGGATGGCAAAAGGGTCGATGCACGGTACGGCCACAGAGGCGCGACCAGTTGGCTTGAATAACTTGGTGATGTTGTTCTTCGCCAACCTGACCTTGGAGAGAATCTTCTTCTGCTTTTCCACACGGATATCCGCGCACGCATCGAAGAGCGACAAGGATTGAATTGCCTTCTGATGAACGAATGTCAAAGGTAAACAATTCGCTGCAGTGGTTCTGCTTACCACATGTTCTAACGACTTTGGCTTGGATAAGTTGTCATCCACAACGGCAGTAGTGGTACCAAACTTGAAAATCTTCTTTACTGAGTAAAGGCTGACGTCTGCGGAAGAGAAGCGCTCGCCGACATCCACGTCTTTACCGATCTTGCTCTTGTCGAAGGTCTTGGGAGTCTGGGGCTTGAAGGGCTTGACGACGTTGATAGTCATAATGACAACGTATGGCACCGAAGTAGCTTGTCGATAAGGGCTGGAATGCGAGTAATCGATATGCTGCAGATAATTCTGAGAAAAGAAACGAGATGGAGGGTCTGTTTTTATAGTCTAGAGATGTTGGGTGTCAGCCGCCGACAACAATGACGCAGACCGTCAGCCGCGACTGGCGGACGAAACCCAGTCAAGACCACAAGGTGGATTCGATCAATCACCAAGTAGGGACCAGGACTGGTTGGAAACTTACCGGACATCGGCTCGTGAGGTTTGCTGAGAAATAGCTGGAGCGTGGGCTGGAAGCTCGTCATGCGAGCTAGCATCCCGGCGGTATTATGAGGAAAAATACAACTTGTACACGTGTATCAGGGCATTGAACCCGAATCCATGGTATGATGGACGTGGTACAATATCTCCTTAAACCTTCCTTGTGTCGTCAAGTCCCTGTCAACCGTTTTTTTTTACAAAAAACCTAAGCAAAACCTACTGCACGCGAGGAAATACGCACCAGTGCACCACGATCACGATCTGATTTCATCCACGCCTGTCCACAAGAGTGGAGTCGGATAACTCACTACTAACAGATTTGGAGGCGCGTGGCCCAAATTCCGGCCCCAAGGGCTCTTTCCGCTGAAATCTGGCCCACCGGAAAAGTTGAAGAAAAATGTTATTGACTCCCAGTCGAGACACAGTGCCAGCACCTTTGCACTGCATACGTTAGGCTTCATAACCCATCTGGACCGGATGCTTCTTTAGCATCAGGCAGTTATTGATTACATAATCCTTCAGACTTTTTTAGCGTGAGCTTTCTACCAAAAATGGAAAAAGATAAGATGACCTTCTTGGCTCACTCGTCGATCGGGTTGAACCAAGATCATGTCTTCCTGCGGAAATCCATCCACTGACCATGATGAACTCATGCCTCGTAAGTCGGCAACTAGTTCCTTACAAACCTTCATCAAACACCTTCCCAGGGCGTCTCAGGTTCAACAAAGGGAGAGATTGTATCAAATGCAAGGTAAATCCGGGAAAAGTCGTGATACGACATGCAGTGTACTGCAAGTAGGTCCCTCTCTTCGTATTGACCTGTTCCTCCGATTGCTAAGGTGTCCTTTACTGTTTTCCAGGGAGTGCTTCACTCCTCTTGTGACCTTGAAGTTTCGAAGGTCTCTAGAGCCATACGTAAACGCCAATACCGGGACATCCAACCGACCAAAACTTAAAGCCTCAGGATCCTTGGTACTCGGGTTCTCTGGTGGCCTCGGTTCATCCATTCTCCTCGACATGGTCCATAGAACGTATTTCGCTAATGAGTCCACCACGGGTGGCGAGCCTCGAGGAGGCACTAATCATCCTCGGAATGCGAACGTGTGGACATCATGTACGGTATGTTATGTGGAAGTATGCAATGCGTTCCCTGAGGTACGATAGCTCGCTATTCCTATGTCGCAACGACTATAACTCAAATCACAGACGCGTGATAAAACGAACGAGATTATGAAAGCTCTTGTGTCCTATCCAAAGTTTGACTTCATCCCGCTTCGCCTTGAATACGCTTTCGATGACTCGTGGTGGCGTACAATCACCGCAATAGATCAAGATCGGCCACAACTTACAATTGAACTGGGAAAGGATGGGTTGTATACCGAAGGTAATTTCAAAGACACGTTTTCTGGAGTACGCGGTGATGATTATTTCCCAGCGTTGCGCCACGCCCCGTCCCGTGATGTCGCTCCCGTTGATGCATTGCGCACATACCTTGAATCATTACCCACACAGACAGCCATCTCGAGTGCCATCAGAGTCCTTGTTCGTCTCTTGCTGTTATACACGGCCCGGTCACGTCGAGCATCACATTTATTGCTCGGAACATCATTGACGACGCTCTCTATTTCCCTGATCTCTTGCATCTCACAGGGAAGTGGTCATTCGATACTTGAAGAACTTCAGGAAGAATGGCACTCTGATATACCGACAACAAATGAGAGTACAGATGCTATACGTGTAGTCCGGCCGCTCAGGGATGTGACTATGAAAGAATGCTCAATGTTTGCATGGTGGAATTCAATCCATGTTGTGGGTAGAGATAGGCAAACACGTGCTACTGCAGGTATTCCAGGCTTGACGAAAGGTATCGACTGTTTGCTACGATTCGGAGCTTTCCTGACCTAGTTTCTTCGCAGATTTTATCGTTGGTTTGGAAAAAGATTACCCGTCGACCGTTTCCACAATCGCTCGTACTTGCGCCAAACTGGAGCCCAAGAGTTCTTCTCTAGGCTTATGCATACTCTGTCAGCGGTCAGTGTGATATTCTCAACAAAGGAAATATGAGGCTGAAAGTACATAGACCTATCCAAGAAGGGATAGATGATTGGAAAAGCCGGATCTCAATACGATCGTACTCCGACACGAAACTCGGCCCAGACCTCGTTTATTTGCAAACACCAGCCCCGTCGAACAGCTCCGATGTTTTAACCACATCTAATCAATGCCCTTCAATTTCGCCGCACCTGTGCTACTCTTGTCGGGCCACGCTTACTAGCAGAGGAAGTCGGGCCTCCAAGCCCACCCCATCTAGCGTTACTCTCAACGGTCAATCACCACCGTCAGCTCCTTTACCCATGTGGGTCTCTGCGAGCAGTGCACGGCTTCGTGCGCAAGACAAACAGCTAATAGTATTGGGGAACGGCGAGCTTTGGGTTCGGAAACCACAAGACGAAGTGACTCAACGAAGCAAGGTTACTGACTTTCTGCTAGACGCCCAGTGAGGAATAGAGTAACAGATAATCATAAACCCACCGATGTGCTGTATAGCTTTGAATACCTTTAGAAGTACCAAGCTTGCGCCGCTGCTTTGACCACCCAGCTCCCCGTTTAAATCATCCCAGTATGACCATACACATTAGCGATTTACTGTATGGCCAATCTGTAGCCGACGACTACAAATACTACGGTGTTCCGCACCGCAACGGCTGCCAGGCTTCTTGAGCAAATCCGAATTCCACCGTTAACCTGACGAACTTCACGATGTTCGGAGAAGAGCTGTACGACGCCCAGGAGCATCTCAGTGACTTGACCCAGTCGTTCCAGGCAAGGAAGAACATCCTGCTGAAGTCGCACGGAAGACCTCCATGGTGACATTTTGGAGCTTGCTGCTTCTTCAAGCAGTCTCTAACTGGCGCTCTTCGTAAGGTACGGCGAAGACGGCCTTCCCGCGTGCGACGCGTTCGTCATTGGGATAGCAGGTAGGCACCGGATCGATCATAATTCATCTTGCTGAAGGTCACACGGCTCTCTGCTGTAGGAGGTTCGGCGAGTGGGAAGGTGAGCTCTGCTCTGCATAGTGAA
>JBBPQP010000463.1:0-25231 GCA_038092555.1 Boletus subgraveolens
CTCACGAGGTATCCAACATGCGTCGGCGTAGGGATGGGATCAAGCATTTGAAGTCTTTGGTGACAGATGAGTTTCATTGCAGAGCAGAGTAAGTACCAGTTGGCACCTGGACCCTGTTGAGCTTGAGGTCTAATTCATCATCATCAACAGGGTTACAGTCCTTATATAATCCACAATTTGGGTAGGTTCCCAGGAGGAGAATCCTACCCTGGGCTTCAATCACTACCAGTTGTCCCCTTTGACTATATTCCCATGCTACATTTCGGGAGTATCTCAATCTCATGTAATTAATCACACATAGCTCATATTGGATGAGCCTGCTTTCGTCCTCTTCTATATTGCAAAACCTAGGGGGTAGATCTTCATGCAATGGTGGTCCATTCACTAGAATGTCATATTCCTGGATTACTCGGAAGACCCTCATCTGGTACCAGCTAACCAAGTCAAAGCGCTCCCACCTCAACAAGTGGTTCAGGACCTTGGTTCATAGTTCCAGTTCCTGATCTCAAATAACATGACTGACTTGGTTGCCTTCTTCCCTAGATATGCAATCAAATCTGTACAAACATCCTGATCCACACCATTGGGGGTGAAAGGTGTTCATTAGTATTTCCTTGATGTGTTGAGCTACTGCATCGCTCACAACAGTCAATATGTCTCTCCTTGTGTGAGTCAACTCTTCAAGTCCTCTGAAAAGCCGTTGATTTATTAACCACTTCCCCATTTGGAAGGAACGGTTTTTAAGCAGACACAAATCAACCAATGTCTCCCAGTCCAGTTCAAGTCCTCTGGTATCGTCACATATGACATCTTCCATATCGCTCACTCAGTACACAGTAAAGTGATCTCGTTGATACAATCGTCCAACCGACACATCATCCCCAGGGTATGGAGTGCTCATAGCAAGAATGTGCTCAGCTTGTCTGGCTAGCAGGTCTTCCATACTGCTTCAGTACAGTTCAGGTTCGTCAATTTCAAACAAGTTAGTCATCAGTTCACAAGATCCCAACTGAAGGCAATCAACATGTTCCATAGCGTCTGCCAACTCCCTCAGGTGCTCCAAATCGGATGCTAACCAAACACTGAAACTTGACACTCCTTCAGGAGGACAGCCATTACTGTCACCTTGGATCATTTTGCCATTTGGACAGTTGTTTGTGAAGTGACCATCATGACCACACTTGAGACATAGGTGGTTTGACATCTGGCAGTTATATTTCTCCTTTGAGAGGTTGAATTTGCTGGTGGGTCACTTCCCAGATTTGTTGGTTTTCTTATCTCTCTCATCACCCTTCTTGAAGGGCTTGCCTCTCGGCTGATTAGGTTGACTTTCTTTCTTAGAGTGGTCAGGCTCATTTTATGGCAAATTCAAACCATTTGAGGTAGATGGGCCAGGGTTAGGCCTACTAGGGCCCCAACCTCCCCTTTGTCCCTGACCAGAGTCTCTGAACTGGCGCTTGCCCCAGTTCTCAACAGAATGCATGATCTCAATTACATACTGTACTTTGGCTGTGGCTATGACTTCACTCAAAGAAGACTTCTCAGGATTTAACTTATCCTTCCATAGCTTGGCTTGGACCCAATGCTGGAATCCCGCCCAGAGCTTGGTAACCATTTTTCTTTCACTGATATTGCCTATCAAGTTCCACAGCTCATATAGCTCAGACATATACTCTCAAACAGTACATCCTCATTGCAAACAGTCCACCAACTTTCTATGTTGCTTAGTATGGAAGTCAACAGGGAAACAGCTGTTGAACAGCTCCAAGAAGAAGTCATGTAAGTCCCATTTCTCAGGATCATCAGCTACCTCTCTGGTGTAGAACTCATGCGCTTTTCCAACAAGGTAATGAGATAACATGAAAACTTGCTTACAGGGTTCTACTCGGCCAGTTTTAACATATGCAGCTCCTTCAGTAAGGAACCTGTGGTAAGATCTAGAGTCAGGGGATCTGTTGTACTTTGTAGGCAGAATAGGTTTGAGCTTCCCATACCTGGTTTTCACTTTTCACACCTTAGATCTTGAGTGCTTTCACTTATGACAGTTCTTCGAAGCTGATTGCTTTCATCTCTTAGTAGAACTATGCTTCTTACACTTGATATGGCAATGTCTGGGTCTCTCGTCAGACAATAATGACATGGTGGTCTCAGTAGAGCTCTCTTGATCCTTGTCTTCCAAGGTCAAGCTACTACTGCTCGAGGAGAATTCTGATCTCCCCAATCTGTCTGAGTCCACTCGATCAACTTGAGATCTCCCAGTATGCCCAAATGCTCTTCCAAGGTAGCTAGTGGGCACAATCTGCTGTGCAGGTTCAATAACCCTCATCTTAAACCTCCTAACCTTCTTGTTTTTAGCATTCAAAGCATTCTTGATGATATCCTCAATAGGATTCACCTTATGTTCCAGTATGTGTTTCTTTCTTTTGCAAGCAGGCTTAGATCTCTGACCTTCCCACTCACTTCTATCTGTAGTGTCCATCATCTCACTAGATGACCAATCAGTCAATTCTGACTTGAAAGGGTCAAGAGTGCATTTTTCAGGTATGTTTTCATTTCATCCTTGGACACATTTACACTGATCATTCCATTCTTTAAGCCAAGCTTTTTGTGTGTCCACATCAAGCTCTTGCTCACTCAGTTGAACACCTCCCCAGTTCCTAGGGTCAATTCCTTTTTCCTTTTGTCAAGACAGACCAACACTCTCAGATTCAGATGAGTAACTTTCTACAGTCACCTCGACTTCTTCATTTGAGTACTGATCTGTTTCCTGTCCTCAACAGACAGACTCAATTCAGTGGCTCATAGCGCTGAGGTGATTTTGTGATTGTGATGCCATGCATCATCAATCCTGGTTTCTTGTCCCTTAGATGCATGTTGTCTTCAGGATGTCACCATAGTCCAGTTGGTCCCTCCCCCATCCTCTCCTTGAGATGAGTGAGGTGCAGTGGAAACAATTACATTTGGCATAGCAAATAACTGACAATTCATACTAGGGCTGTTTGTCCCCAAGTCACCACTCTCCGATGTTCTCATTGGGGGGCTCAACCTCATGATCATGATGTTGCAATATAATGGTCTTGCCTCTTTCAGCAGTTCTCCACCCCATCCAACCAGTGTAATGGGTGTGGGTAGAGCAGGGCAAAGAGATGACTCACTAACCAAACACTGCAACTGGGGATCAGGTGTCGATCACCCCTTGAGCATAGCACTGCAAAGAGCATATCTAGGCATTGCTAGATAAGGATGAATTGTGGGTTTTTTTTAGGTGGTCTTCAGATTTTGGATCTGGGGTGAGGATGGCATCAAGTTGGTGGGCCTTACCAACAATGATCCAAGGCTTGTTTGGTGGGGTAGAGATAAAGACAAAGTAAAAAAGGCTTTGTAAACTGAAAAAAGCTGTAACAAGCACTACAATCAAGATGCTTAAGTCACATGGTAAAAAAGAAGAGTCACACTCTCAAGTTCAGTGGCTCAAAGCCAGGGTAGTAGTTCAAGAGGGACTGGGGGGAATACACATAGTAGCTACTCTTAAATACCAGAAGATAGCTGTCAAATATATAATATATTCCTGGAGATGAACAGCTGTTGAATTGAATCAGCAGGTAAGCATGATAACGATGTCAAACCATTACAGAGGTATTCTAGTTGCTAAACGAAGATGGGTAGAGATTTGTGAAAAATCAGAGAGCCCAGCTCTGGGAAATGCAGGCCACAAGCAGGGAATGTGGCGAGAGGGAAAGAAAGGGTGCACCATATTCTGCTGCTCCACCAAAGACAAGGAGGCTCTGTCACTCTGTTCGTGCCTCACTATGTAACAGAGCTGCACACAATGTAGCCCAAGCAAAATTGAGGTCATAGTTCTTATAAAATTCCAGTTCTTCTTCAACCAATGAAAATAGTGGAACAGGTGAGCTAGCTCAGATGTGTTAGCCAAGGGGTGCAGTATATGCAGATCATGAAGCATGCACCTGTTGCCATCATGCTTGCTACAATAGAACAAGTGGCACACAGTATGTAGTGCTTTCCAAGACTCCGAAGGAATCTTCTGAGAATGCTTGTGGAGGACTTCAAGTGTCTCATTGAAAAGTCCAGCCTTCCTATAATGCCATGCAGCCAGCTCGTACTCTTGAGTGGAAAGATATCCAATAGCTGCTTTCCAGTTGTCCCTGGCGCGCATATAACATTCTGCAGTATTCCAATAGTAGTAGAATTTATCCCTGCCCAATATATCTTTGCTCGACAATGCATCATTCCCACTTGCCAGGAAGGCATCCGCAGCAGCGAGGAAAGCATCTTGCTGAGCCTTCTTTGATGTGACATTGACTTTGGCATGAGCCACTTCTCGAAGGTGGAAAGCCTCACAAATCACCATCATGCACGGTAGCAAGGCTCGGGCGAAACAATGCATGGCCTGGGGGTACTTCTTGTGCTTGAATAGATCTAGGCCAGACAATTCCCATTCTGCCAGGGTTGAAGATATGGCAAGGTGTCAAACATTCATTTTGGGTGTACCGTTTTGAACCTGATTGCATGAGGTCCAAATCATCTGTTGCAGTGTGAATGACGTCAATGCGACGAATGATGAACTGTTTCTCACCCACATAGGCTCGCTTTTGTCAGATTTGTTGAAGATCCACAAGTCCTTCCTTGCTTGGGTGATGCCCACATATAACAATTTCAACTGAGCAATGTCAGAAGAGCTTGACCAATGTCCCAAGTTTATTCATACCTCACTGCATACCCCGGCAAAATGACCTTCATCTCTCACAAAAGACGGCATATACACTCCAGCTTGACCATTGACTTCACTTTCTGCATGGTTCAGTAGTACATGCCAATGGAACACATTGACAGCAGAATCCTCAAAGAAGTTATACAAGAGAACCTGCATCCAACAATCAGTTCTACAGGGTGCTGGAATAGAGCTTGAAACTGACATCATTGAATTCAAGACCTGTGCTGTCATAAAGTGTCCTAGAATAAGGTATGATGTATTAGCACCTCAAGGAAACTGTTGTCTTTGTTCAAAATTTGTTGATTGCCTCGTTATCTCGAACAAGGATACCTTGGGGACATCATGTAACCATGGTAGGTAACCTGCAATATACCACACTTACATTGCTTGCCCCCGAATTCGATACAGTCCTCCCTGTAACAGAACTGTTAAAGGCAGACAAGACAAGGGGCGACATCAACATACAATTTGCCAAATAGATCAACAGTGTGTTGATTCCAATCACGGAAAAACACTGGCTTCAAACCGTCAATGATGCCATGTTCTGGTTGGAGAACATCAATTGTGTCAGGCCAAAAATGTGTGATGCATTCAATGACACAGTTAACAATACCCCCATGGGAACGATAATTAATAACAAGTTGGAATGCAGTAGGTTGGGTGACTGAGTGACCCTGTATCAGATGTATACTTTGATCTTGCTGTGAAATAATGGTTACATAATGAGTTTCTGCCATACTGGACATAAATAGGTGCTTACTTTGATATGGTACAAGAAGGCCTTCAAATCATTGAATCTGAAGGAGCTCCATGCTGAAATGGTCTGTGCAGTGTCGCCTGCCCAGAAAAGTCCTTCAGGATTCCAACAGAGGAGCCTCAACACTGAAGCAAACATCAGACTGAAACTCAGCAAAGTAGAGTGAGGTGCATACAGAGTGCATCGATGAGTAGATTGTCTTGCACCTCGTCAACATAACTGAATCACATGCCATTCAGCAAAAAAAAGACCTTTTCATTGAATGAGCATTTAGATACACAGATAGTCAACCCTTTGGCCCTTTAGTGGGGTGCCTTCCAGGAGTGTTCTCAGTATTGCGTGTGTCTGGTCAGCAACATCATGGTGACGATGTTCTCTTTTAAGCTTGCGATATGTCTTGAAGATTGCATACAGTGTTCACCTTCAGTTTGCAAATGTAGGATTGGAGCAGGCTGGAAGGCCACATAGTATGCTTCCTTGTCAAGGAATCCACCTGGACATGATAGTGATTTCTCAGATCCCTTGATGATACCTACTAGACTTGAGAGATTCCATACCCATAATAGGAACAAGACTACGCACCCATAAACTCTGAGAAGACGAGCCAAAGTTCTGCGACACAATCAACTAACTAAGCTGAACTCATCATGTGATATTCATATATCCACCAAGACCTTTTGTCAACGGCTGCAGGAAGTGCGGCCAATAGATTTGGGCAAAGACATTGTATGTCACAAACGAATCTTGGCCTTCGATTTTGTTGGTGTCACTGAAGAATTTAGCGACATGTTGTACTTCAGGGTCAGTACCACTCATAACATCTGCAGCAATCATCCTTGTGAGCTAGAGCCAGGGGAGTGAGTGATTGAAATCATTGGTCAAGATGAAGGATTACCTTGTCGAAGGTCACAAACAAAGGGAAGTGGTTCTCTTCTAATGCACTGAACTTCTGTGGAACATTGACTCGATCTTTGTTGTCATTACCCACCAACCCATATTCCGTCTTCCAAGTTTGCATCCTTTTGAGTTCTTCAAGAGAATATCCAGCTAAATCCAAAGATTCCAGTAGCTTTGTGAAATACTCCTCGACTTTCTCTGCCAGGACACTAGATTTCATTACAAAGATCTGATGTGGCTTGGGCATCCCAGATGTTTCCATTTCCCAAGCCCACTGAATTCCAAGCATCTTGAACAGCATTGTCATTGTTTTACTAAGTGAAGAGTGAGCCACACTCATTCACGCAACTGCCTGATCCATCTTACCCAGTACCGCTCCTTCCCAGAATATAGCAAGAGGTTGTGCATTCTATGATCCTATGTTCCTGTGGGCTGTGCGCAGGTGGTCAATGTCTACTACTTGACAATGCAAACATTACCCACATGAGTTCAAAGACATGTTGCACATTTTGGTTTACTATCAAACCTGTCATGACATATAAAACATGTAGTCACCATATACAAAAAAAAATACACACTATACAAAAATGCCTACAAACAAAGATCAGCACCTCACCTTAGTAAATTAACAGTAACATACTTGAGAGAAGGTAACATATTTCTCAAGGTTATTCAATCCTTAGTCTCTGACCGGCACAAAAAAGAAGAATTTGCGTACACAAGGAGGGAGTGTAGCTGTGCAGACGTGTGAACAATGATCAAAATGTAAAATTGTGCAAACACACCTCCCCCATGTCTTTGTTGGAGAAAACAAGCAGTGTCGGTTTGGTGTCATTTTGGAGACACTCAGGTGGAAAGCATGCCGGAAGACAGATGTCACTCCCAGCATGCACAGGAGGATTTCGCAACATGCAACTGTTCCAAACATCAAGGAAGTGAACAATCTTTCCAGTAATGACCACACAGGAGCTGACTGCTGACGGTATTTCTTGCCTTTTCCAGCAAGATGCTGTCCAATTACATCCCAAATGTGATCCAGTTGGGTGTGGATATATATACCATATATTTTGATGGCTGGAACAATCAGTCTATATTTGAAAGACAATGAGATCCTCCAAATCTGATACCTTGTCATTCCACCTGCGAAGACACCTCTCAAACCAATGTCATGAGCTATGTATAGATTGCACTCACCTCCCCATTGTGGTTGGGGACAATATCAATTTGGTACTGTCCGAGAATAAAATAAATCACCACACATTTTCACTACAAGAAAAAACTTACGACAAGTTGAAGGTCATGCTATATCCTGGCTTCGAATATCGGGATGCCAGAGGAGCCATTGAGCCATTTCTGGTTTTCGTCAAAAAAGCACCCTTTCGAAAGCTGCCTGTCACAATGTCGTGATCAGTTCACCCAATGATGGCAATCATGCAATGCACTTGATCTTTTTCATGACACTAATGCATTTCTTTCTGTTGCCATTCGCTAGCTCCCACAGCTTCATTGTGGCATCAGTGCCAATGATGATGTGCCATTCCCCAAAGGCATCCACATTCTCAAAATGCAATACAGCTCCCATAGGCTGAATGTTTGGATACACAGGTGGCTCAGCTCCACGGTTTCAATCACCTTTGTTTCCTGTGGGGCAGAAGGATAAGTGGCCATGTCATCACCAGTCAAAATATATGCATCCTTCAATTGCTGTGTAAGAGATGGCTCCTGGAGGAGTTCAAGATAGAACTATGTGTGTCAAGCTGCATACTTGGAATCAAGGGAACATTGGACACACTTTCAAAATCATTCTGAGATTGTCAGTGATCTCATGGACCATTTCTGAAGCATCTCCATCATTTGAAGGAACCTTGACTCCTAGCTTACGAAAAGACTCCAGGTCAATGGTAGGAGTGTTCTTTGTGTTCTTCCACCTGGATCTCTTCTGTTTCTTATTATGCACAAAGAGCCCTGAGTACTTGTTGTCATTGTACTCTGGATCCTCTAAAGCACTTGTGGGAGTTGCATCATTGGTGTTACAGATTGAAAACTCAGTAGAGCATAATGAAGTGAGGACTGGTAATGCATCCTCTACATAAACCCTATCCTGACCAATCTGATGGACAGTGCAAAAAGGAAAAAGGCCCGCAGGCAAAGCAAATACGACAGATGAAAGTCTTCGAAGGAGAACACTTGTATATGAAGCCTCAGTAAGTGTGGGATTGGTTGGGTAGGTATCCAGGATTCCATGCACCAGCTCTTCTGGTATTTAAGAGTAGCTACTACGTGTAATAAGCATGGAAAAGTGCAGGAAAGAGGAATCTTATAATATCTAATAGAGAAAAGGGAGTGTTTGGACTTGACCATAACTTTTGTACCAGCTTTCTTCAGATGAAGGCAGATGGTATTTGCAGAGAGGGGTTGGTTGATGATGTTGATGAGTATTTTGGTCACATAGACAGCATTTTCAGCTTTGCCAGAGGTGATAAGATGTTGAACATGCCAAATATTAGTAGGGAAAAGCTTGAAAGAATGACCTCCAATAGCATTTGGAAGGGAAACATGGTCTTTGAAGCAAGGTTTGGATGTGGCAAAAGGGCTCACCAGTTTTCTTGGCAATTGCTTCACCAGAGCAGCCAGCATCAAGCAAAAAGACAATGATGCTTTATTGAGTAAAAGAGAGGGATTTGACCATGATTGTGGTTGAGAATCCAGAAGCATGTGAACTTTTTTAAACTCAGACATACTATTGATATGTATATCTTTGTTTGTAGGCACAAACAAAGGCAATTATCCCATGATTTGACTGAGATCCTGGTCATCAGTTCAAAAGTGAAAAAACCCTTTCCATGGTATTGCTGTTTTAAATTGGCCATATCTCCACAGCCTGTGGACGGAATCACATGACCTAGGGGGCAATTGTGTAGCCAAGAGTATGTACTATTTATGACTCCACCAAAGCCAAGCGGAATTCCCACACTGTGTGGTGGTGTGCTTCGTGTACCACATTGTCTCTTGGTATGGAATGGGTTTTTGGAGTCACTGTATTTACTATTGCCCTTGGGTCACTTATGTATGGGCCCACTGGCAAACAATGGGCTATATATTTAGTGGCCATCCTGTTATTTACAGTCATATTCCGCATCAGCCAGCATGGGCTAGCTGGTCATTGGTGAGGAAATGACACATTGGTTGGCTGGTGTTTTGCAGAAATATGTTACTGCTTTATGTGGGCATGTTCCATAGTGTCAGCAGACCATTGCAATATAGACCCAACTTGTGCAATGCTTGGAATGACATTTTGCATCAATTCTAGCTTCAGGATATGGAAGTGATCTAACACTGTCTTCTGACCTCAACAGAGGCCAAGGTCCAGGATCACTTGCTTGTGATCATGAAACTCATGCAGCACAGCCTTGATTCTGTCCCGTGTCCATGAAGTAATAGCTAGGGCCTGAGATAAGTATCTGAATTCCATGAGGGCATAGATTGCAGTGACAACATCTGCATCAGCACCACCAGAAATCACGACGACAAGGTACTGTTGTATGTCTCTTTGGGTCCATCCACCAACCTGCTTGAGCTTCATGATTCCATGGTTAAAGTGGCAAAGGCCAGTGATCTTGGGAAGAATAGAGAAGCAATAGTCAATTTCTACATTACCGAAAGCACACCTGCATCAGCGGATGTCATGGTCCCAATATTCCCAGTGCCAGTAATGAAGCACTTCAGGGGTTAGGAACTGAGAGGGCTCTGTGAGTGGCCAGTTATGCCAGAAAGAGTCTGCTACCCCACTAAAATGAAAAGGCTCACACACTTCAAAGTAAGTCTCAATGTCTGACTCGATGTCCTTAATCGAATGGAGCTGACTCAAAGTCAACTGAGCAGTATGAGGCGGATGCCTATCTTGGTCCCCAAAGTCTTTGCTTGCAGCTGTGGTGACCAGCAAGGTGTGGCCTCATACACAAGCAATCATGCATGCTTCAGGTGTGTCAGTGATGTAAAAAACAAGTGGCATGAAACAGTAGTGTTGATTTCCCAAGGAATCAGGAATTGTACATCTGAATTGTGCAGCTTGTTTGAGGGGCTCAAGGACAATGTCCAGGTATTGATGGAAGAGATGGGCTTCAAGAAGTGAACACATTCTGGACATCTCATGAAGGAATTCAGGGATTGGCATTAGCGCCAAGAGTAGAAAAGTGTGCAATGTAGCCTTGTTCCACACCTTCATCCTGATGTTGGCTAGACTAACCAATAACGGATGCACAAGTTTGCCTCTGCACATGTTGATGATATTTGTTTTATCTGACAACAAAATAATGCCACACAATGTGGCACCAATAGAGAGTCCTGCCTATGGTGGGTGGTCAGTCCATGAAGCCATATCAAAGTGTGGGTCCTCACCTGCATTTCCCAGCACCCATTGCTGCTCATCCACTCACTGTACACCCTCATGTCACACTCAGCAGAGGTAAACAAATGGTATGGGGAATAATCCATATTGTTTGCAAACAACAGGTGGTTGAACAGCAGTTTGACACAGTCAAGTGTGTCATGATAGTATAAGTGAATCAGTTCTTTTGTTGGATAAGTGGTAGGAACAATTCTGTAGGTCCAATGTGGCCCAGACAGTAGAGATTCAGCATGGGAATGTAGTTCCCGTGCTGTCCAAAATGAGAGGGGTAGCTTTTTGATCTAGGAGGCAATCAGTAAGAGCTTAGTATAATGCCTGATCTACATATGATATCCAAAAACAAGTATTCATTGATAGCGCACATGCTAAATCTCGACTTCAAGAGGAAGTTTGCTAGCATTCAGTCATTCAAATCAGCAAAAGAATAGTGGGGGTTGGTCAGGTGGTGCGCTGAATACTGATCCTTATTGAATTGTGAGAGGAACATTTCACCAACTCCATGGATAATGGATGCGCCAACATAATAGTCCATCACCCAGTCATGTGAATTTTGAGCATTCAGAACAGGAAGGGCATCGTCCATATGAGCATCTTTGTCAGCACCTGCTACAAACCCAGGCTGAGAGTCTAAGTCCCAGTCCAACTCTAGGTCTTCATCTGGCTCTAGGTTTTCATCTGGATGGAAATGAAAGAACAGGGATGGTGAACATGGGGGAGATGGAACACTTTCTTGGATTGAGGGGAGAACTGGGACATCAAGCTGATACCAATAATTATTGTCATGACATGCAGAGTGAGGCTGGAGGAGATGGGATGTAACCTCTTCCAATGCAGAAAAAAATTTGAGACATCTGGGGCAGTTAGGCATTGAAGCTTAAAGAAAATAGGACATACCAGCTTTTGACCCTTCAACTGTAGGTGGCAGCATGGACACAGCGTGTGTGATGGTGATCCAGAGATCTGATCTATAACGAGTAAGCAAACAAACATACTCCTTGATCAGAGTCACATCAGACCAGCTCAACTTGAAGTACTCTGTTGATTCACCTCTGGTCCTTCAGGCTTTAAGCCTGAGCCAAAACAGTCTTTATTGCTCCAGCACGAAATGCAAGGTCAAAAACGCCCCTTTGGAAGTCACACAAGCAGGTTGTGCCTTTCCTGGAACGCACCGGCTTCACATTGGCATCAAGTATAGTTCAAGGTGATTGCTAGCCCAAATCATACTCCTTACCCTCCTTATCCTCCTCTAGACCAGATCCTTTGCAGCTGAGCGTTTCTGGTGCCTCTTCAGTTCTCATCCCACACCAACTCACCATCATTAACAGATTGTGTCACCTTTCCCTTTTGCAAAGGATCAACTCACAATGTCTCATGTCCCACAGCATTGTGGTCCCAAATGGCATATGGATGTTCAATGATGATACTTGATCATGCACCTTGTATTCTATCTATCCTTTCCCCTCTCAGCCCTTCACTACTAGTGTTCACATGACCTTGTGTCAAGTCCGAACCTTTGGGACTAGAAATTTTCAAAGATGTGAACTACGCCAAGTACATATATACCAACATTGTCCAGTGCATCACTGTGTCTGGTGTAAGCAAATTCAGTAATTGCTACATCCATGTGTTCTAATCGCTCTTAGACAACAATGTGTTGTTACAATGGTAGCTTGCACCATGACACAACCATGCATCTGGCGGATATTGTCCACAAGAGAGGTCATCCCAACCTCCTCCCTTCACACTGTTCTGACAGTGCACCTTAGGCCAGTGGGCTTTCATTGGCATAGGTTTGCTGCCCTCGGATTGCTGTCCTGCCTTCTGACCCATTTTACAGAAATGCAGCATGGACTGGCACTCTCCGGATGACTACTTCAAGAGATCTGTCCAAGAGTCCATAACTGTGACTGTTGATCCCATTTGGTACACACAGGCATTTCCGCCCTCACTAGCACAAGAACCGCTAGTCCATCCTATCATCACCCTTTGCTTTGCAATCTCGTGCACACCAGAGCTGCTCACTGAACTCAGTGAGCTTGCCGAGATGATGCCTGTTGTCACCATTCAAACCCATATCTCTGAAAACCAGAAGAAGGTTGAGGATGCATTAGAGTACTTCAAGGCTGACTCTTATGCCAACATATACAAATGACAATAGCATGGTATGCCATCCTCAATTACCATTTTTACTCTTCATCATCTGAGCCGTCCTCAGGAATCCAGCATTGATATCATTGGTGAGGACAAGAAACAACTATCCACCACAAGATCACTGCTTGTGTTCTCTGTGTATTTACAGAGGAGGATGCCCAGGATGCTGCCCGTTTAGATTGGATGCAAAATCCCCCAAGTGTCCCTGGAGGTCCTTCCCAACCAAGTTCTTCCAGGGCCTCATTTCAATTTTCATTCATCCAAGGACAAGGTGTCCCTCCTGTGCAATGTCAACCAACCCTGCAGTCCCAAACACTCAGTGGGATGGGTGGGATGGGTTGTAATATGAGACCTCCTGGTAAAAGTGGTTTCAGTTTTGACCATATCCTAACCTGTCTCCAAGGTGAGCTCCAGAAAAGTTGTGAGACTGGCACTGAGTTGGACTTGTTGATGACTGTGATGAATGATATTCATGACACTTTAGGCAACGCTTTAGTAAGTACCCATCACTTTGACAGGTCAATATTCTGTTGACAACTTCTCCCACAGCCACCCAATGTTTCTTATTTTCCTCCTTATTTTCCACCTGTCCATGTTCCACAACAACAACCAGTGCATGAGCTCACCCAACCTACTGATTCCAGATCTGTTCCAGCCAACGTGCTCAATGAACTACACACCCAACTCCACGAGACTCAAGCACCGTTGGCAAGTCACATCAACAAGGTACATCCCCTCGAGGACATGCTCACTGAGCATGGAGCCATCACAATTGAGGTAGCATCAGTGTGTGAACTCATGGACGAATGGAAATGTGAGCTCAAGATGTCACAGTGTTGCTGCAGGCTCTCCATCCAGTCACCATGATGTTCAACACCATGATGACATGTAGAACAGCAGCTATCAATCAGATGATGACAGTGCTGCAAGCATCTACACCATTGTTTCCCATGATTTGGAAAGAGTAGAGGAGGAAGAGGAGGACCAGTTGGTCCCTTAGAATGAGGACCACGAAGAACGTTAACGTTGCCGGGAGGAGCATGGACAAATAGACATGGCAGTGAGTTCAACAACTTCCTTTGAGCACAGCAAATTGCCGCTCAGATGACTATATTGCAGTTACAATTCAAGATTACAGCATTAGAGGAATGTGTGCAGGTGATCCAGTTACAGCTGCGGCAGCAAAACTCCATCCAGTTATGCAGAGGTTCTCAAGGCTGTTCGCAAGCCTGCCCATGATTCTGAACACAAGGCCTTCACATCAATGCTCAATGAATGGAAAAGAATATTGAAGGTCAGTAGAGTGCCATTCAGAAGGAGTGGTCACAAGAAAGGGAAAGGCTCAGCAAGGCGAAGGAGCAATGGAAGAGCCAGGTGCAGATGCTGGAACTAGGATTGGATGTCAAGACCAACACTGGTGTGGCATCATTCACGACATTGCAACGACATCACCAGTCTCTGAATGGAGATGGTGGCCTAGTGATACCACCTAGTCCTGTTGATGTCACCTTGAATCTCAGTCAGACAAAGTCACAATGTCATTGACCAATCAAATGCAGTGCTCAGTATCTGATCATGCTGTAAAACTGCTATAAAGCCTCCTGGGAGGAAGTTCCTCCAGTCGGGTTAGTAGCAAAAGAAAGTATATAAGGAGACAAATAGTTCGACCCTAAAGGGATTTGAAGAACAGCGGCAACAAAGAGAAGGATAATGCTGCGGCTTACTAGACCCAATGTTAGAGATTTCAGATGTATTCTGGAAATAAATGTAGTATCAGATTGATCAGATTGGTGGCAGAGGTGTTTGGGGTGTGGTGTTGATGGTGTAAACGTGTTGAGAACTCAGAACAAGCACTTTAGAAGAACAGCACTGAGGATCAGGAAAGATGGATTACAAGTCCTAAGTAAGACACTTTATAGTCTGGAGTTACCCGGGCATAAGTGTTAATATAACTAAAAAGAGGATACATAAAAGAATAGAAGGTAAACACAAAAGTATACATTGTGGGGAGGGAAACCTGAGTGCAGAACCAAGATATAATGCCGAAAGCAGGTATGAAAGCTATAAAAGGGGTGTGGACCGTTTGAGATGGAGTCTGAAGTAAGTATCGAGACGAAGCAGAAGCTCCAAATGTTGGAGGAGCACTGGACCATAGTGAAGAGACTCCTGTGTGCACTCAGGTAATGTAGGATCTCTACAATGCCCAGTGGCCTCATCAGCTAAGGACTCTCCTGAGCAGCTTTGAACTCAGATGGTCTTACAGACCAATTTCCCTTGTATGGGGAAATTGGTCTGTAAAACCATCCCTCTTGAAATTTGACCACTATAATCCATTTCTAGCATTCCCTAACCCTTGGGACTCATCAATGGCACAAATGAGCGGGGGATGTGGTTCAAAGGAAACACTCTGGTAGTTCTTTTGGACCATGTCCATTGCTCGTTGGATGCCTCTTCTAAGCTTCAGTTCTCATGTCTTTATATCCTCCAGTCCTACTGACCATGAGTCCATTGCTCACAAGATGCTCTTACAGATTCCTTCCTCACACTTTTTTTCCCTTTTGTTTAGTGTTTTTTTTTTTTCTTTTTTTCTACCTTATGTTATGGTTGAGGAGGCCCTTACTCATTTTCTCCTTTGCGTCCTCCTCATTGTCTCCCGACTCCAATCCCTTTGTTGGTTACTCCCCCATCCCACCTTGACCACCCCAGCTCTTCCCTTTTTGCCGAGATCTTCCACAATTTCCATGATTACCAGATCCCCACCTCCACCTGGGCCAACTTGCTATATGAGTCATTATTCAAGGGATAAGGCTATGCCTCATCACCTCTGGGAACTCCCTTCTTCACTGCCCCCAGGACTCTCCATTTCCATTACCTATGACTCTTACTTACAATCCTCTGACTTGCATAGACACTACCTCATTACATACCCCTCTCTTATGGGCTATGCATTTCTCCTTACATCCATTCCGTTGATCTCACATGCTACACGATGTGACATGTCCTTTACCATATTTATCTTTAGGGCTCCGATACCTGCCCTAAAGTACCTACTATACATATTGGAGCGCCGCCTGTACCTATCTCTTCCCTTAACCTTGATATACACTTATTTGTGTTGTCATCCCATTCCTTGAGATCCCCTCCCTTGTGCCTTGCCTCACTGCTGCCTCATCCTCCTCTCTACCAACTCTGGGCCAGTCCCAGTACTGCTGACTTACGTCAGGCTGTTCACTCTTAACTCCATTTGGAGGTGTCCAAGAGTAGTAATGAGACAACACGTTCACAAACATATACCATTGTTACGCCAGTCATAACACCTTATCCTACCAATGATAACAATGGTGATACTATTATACATGTACACATGCACCTTGACAACAACACTACACTCACACTGCCCCATGATGACAATGGTGACTGGCCTACCAACAACATCCACCAATGGTGATAATGACATTGTCACACAATGCAATCATGCATGCCCCATGACCTACAGATTTTCTATTTCACACCTGACCAAGATGATGACAATAACAATGCAACAACAACAACAACAACAGTGATGACAATGCCATCTGCCATTATGTACACCCCAACATGACCACCACCACCATGTACCCACAACCAAGACAACCACCACCATGCAATCCCATGTACATCTCAACTTATTGCTCCATTCACACTAAATACATCAATGACAATGACAATGGAGATAATGCCATCTCATCATCATCATCACCATCTGCCCTTTACACACACCCCAACATGACTGCCACCATGATGCATTGACAAAATACCACAAACTCCAGAATAGGCTTTCCAGAGGTTTTCCATGCTTCCAGAGGTTTCCTGTGCTTCTGAAGGTTCCAGAAGTTCCTGCCTTCTGGTACTTCTGGTACTTTCTGCACTTCTGGCACTTCCGGAAGTGTAGTATTTTTGATATTAATTCCACTTGTTCTGGTACTTCCAGTACTTCCAGAAGTAACACCATAAAAATTGCTTGGTAATATTCCCTTTACATATCCATTTTTACCCAAGTTCTCTTCCCTGATACTCATTAAGGTATGAGTGTGTCTCAATCACATACTACTTAATGTTACGACCTGTAACAATGGTACACGTTCGTGTAGCATTGACTTGGCCTCTCCACGTAGGAGTTAAGTCGAGACCTCGTTCCTACACTTGGGCACCCTCGTGAAGAGGTTAGGTGTGAATGGCCTAGCGATAGCTAGCAGTACCTGGACTGGCCAGGAGTTGGAAGAGTAGAGGATTGGGCAGCAGTGAGGCGAGGCACGAGGGAGGGGATCTCGAGGAACAGAAGTCCACACAAAATAGTGTAGATTAAGGTTAGAGAGAAAGAGGGATACAGGCGGCGCCCTAATATATATAGTGAGGACTCTAGGGCAGGTATTGGAGTCCGAAGTATATATAAGGAAGGAGACGCGTCGCGTCGCGAGGCACATGAGGTAAACGATCAGGAAGGAAAAGGAAATACTAATAGCCATAAGAGAGGCTATGAGGAGGCAGTGTCTGTGCGAGTCATAAGTTATAAGTAACGAGTCAGAAGGAAAAGGAGATTGCTGAAGGCAATGAAGAAGGGGAAACTGCCGGTGGCAGTGGAAGAGGGGAACTGCCAAGAGGCAATGGAGGAAGGCGATGATCTGGAGATGTCCGTCCGATGGTCTAAGCCTCAAAGAGAGACTCGTCCAGTAAGTCAGCCCACATGGGTGAAGGGATGTCGTAGTCCCTTAGGTCGGAGAAGAGGGAGGAGAAGAGAGAGGCCCCGGGATGGTCAAGATAGGAAGGTGGGGTAACCGACGAGGGGATTGGAGTCAGTGGGCGAGGAGGAGGAGTCGTAGAAGGAAATTGATTAGGGGTCTCCTCCATAATCGTAACACTTAATACATATCTTCACTTCACTCCCAAATACCTCAGTTGTTTTCGCCCATCTTAGGCAGCAGCTGAGCACCGGTCTACTCTGACATTGCTGGACCTCTGCTTTTGACAGGTTATGAGCCCTGCTTGTGCCCATTGAACAACTCATCCACTCATGCATCCCTCAGTGCACTCCCCATCCTAAATGAATTTCAGCTACTGGCCATCTAATGCCACCATCAGAAATTAAATCCTCTTCTGTCAACCTCACCCTGTCCTGTCAGCATGACATCAGATAATATCCAAAGTGATGAAATCCTAACTGGATCCAAGACCTTCCTGTTATGGAAGGCCAAGGTCAACTGAAAGCTTCGAAGCAGCAAAGTCTACAGAGTCACCTCTGAAACAGACAAGAAACCTTCCCTTGGAACTACTGGAGTAACAGCTTCGGAAATCCATGACTGGGAGAAATGTGATGAAAAAGCCCATGGCATCATACAGGAACACCTCTTGGATGCCCTCCTACTCAAAACAGAGTCCTGCACCTCCACCAAAGATGGGACAAACTTGTATCCCTTCTAGATGCTCCAAGTGTCTCCTCTGCCTTCTACATCTTCCAACAACTCTTCAATGTGAGCTGGAATGGTAATTCTGAAATTTCAGAACACATTGCATCACTCTGAACCCCCGAGTCCCACCTTGCCAGCATGAAATTCACTGTTGACTCCAAAGTCATGACATTCATCCTTCTCAACTCCCTTCCTAAAACCCCAGAATGGGAACTATTCAAGTCATCTCTCATCAACATCACAGAGGACAGCAAGCTAACCTTTGATATGGTGAAAACCCAAATCATTGCCGAGGATGCTCACCTGTATCCTTCCAGGCACTCAGAGTCAGCTATGAAGGTTTCTGGAACTTTCAAACCCTCTATCCAACCTCCGAACACTTCCACTTGGTGTGACCACCACCTGTCAGCCACACACAACTCTGCTGACTGCCACTCCTACAAGAAGTGGGTCTCAGAGTTGAGATGGGGAGGGTTTAAGAAACCAGACAAAGGAAAGGAGAGGGCAAATACAGTGGAGGAAACTCCAGATCCTCCAGACTCAGCACATGTAGCTCAAGAGAATGTATCCCAGTCCTTAATCCAACACATTCACACCTACTCATCGTCTGAGCAAGATGACAGTGGAAGAAACACCCTAATCATTGATTCTGGGGCAACATCTCATATGGTCCCTCACTGATCCTGGTTCCGAACATACCAACCATTCCACCCTCCATGTCCAGTAACTCTTGGAGACAACTCTGTAGCTCATGCTATTGGAATCAGAACTGTACCACTCTTGTCATGAGTGTCCAAAAACACCTTTGAAATAGTGTTATCAAATGTTCTCCTAATTCCAAAGTTCCGAATCTCACTCATCTCTGTAAACTGACTTGCCTCCATTGGTCTCTCCACCATCATTCCAGCAAAATCAAACACATGCTATGTCTGGAAGGACCACAGTGTTACAACTACGACTGGGAATAGTTGTAACAAGTAGACATGAAGTGTAAGCCACCTTATGCCTAACTCTTGTTGGTCCTAACTTATAGGATACCTTCAGACTTGATGGGAGTCTGGTGACAAACGATGAGGGATGCTAGAGAGAGGATCCCTAGAATGATGGTGACCAAGAGTCTAAGGTAGACAAGGTCTGTTGACCTTGACCTATCTGAGAGTCTTGGATAGTGAGTTCAATGGCAAAGAGGTCTGGTTCTCCTGACCAGTGCAGAGAACTGAGAGACTGGCCAACATCTATGGGACATTGGTGAGCAAGAGCAGGAAGAGAGTTCCTGGATGGGGAGTCAACAACAAGGGAGTTGTTGACCAAGTGACCTAGATGACCACCGATGTGGTCAGAGGGTTCTTGACAACAGCGATGAAGTCCTTCAAAGAAGGAGGAAGGAGGGGAGGGCAAAGTAGAGATCAAGCAAGAAGAGATTGCAGGGAATGAATAATGAATGCCACAAGAGTAACCATAAGGTGTACACTTTAGGTGTCAGATCAAGGTTAGAGAGAGGTGTTAGGGTGGAGCTCTAACTTATATACCCCAGCTGTAAGGGCTTTAGGGCAGGTATATCCCTTCTGGGTAAGATGGTCTGTGCACAGTCTAACCTAAATATGGTAAGAGTCCATATCTGTAAAAGGAAACCCAGCGTCTGTGTAGCAAGGATAAAGACAGGAATGGCAGGTGGGCACTGCTGTGGGAAGGTCATGAGCATGGAGATGCATTGTGGGAATCATTGTGGTGTGATGTGTAGTGATGGCATGTGAGTAATCACAGGGTGAACTAAGGTTGGGTCGCAACATGAGATGGATGGTGATGTCAGAGTGAGATCTGGTCTCATCTGAGATGATGGGATGCCATGGGAAGCACAGGAGGGTGGCTGTGCGAAGAGGACTGACAGGAGGTGGTGGTGGGGAGATCTGAAAGGGGATATCCAGGGAGGAACCAGGGGATATCCAGGATTGGGGGAGCACAGGAGGATGACTGTGCAAGAGACACTGGAGGAAGGCAGTGTAAGCAGGAAGATCCACAAGGAGATATTTCAGGGAGGATTTGGGGGAGATCAGGATTGGGAGAGCACAGGAGGGCAGCTGTGCAAGGGGTGCTGAGGGAGAGCAGTGCAGCAGGAAGGCAATGCTGGGCTATTGCAAGACACATTGCGTTGAGCATAAACAAGTGCTAGGATGTGCTAGGGGTGGGTGGTCCAGTGACAGGAATGGTCATATGATGGGCACAAGGTTGTGGAAAGAGAAAAAGACCAGGGGGTGCATCAAAACTGTAACACACAGCACCATTTTGGTTGCTAATCATATAAATGACTTGTATCATGCAAGGACTACTCCAAATGATCAGAAGAAGGCAGCTCATGCAACCATTGATGTGAATCTCCTCCACCAGTGGATGGGACACATATCCATTGACCGAATTCAACACATGGTCAAGTCCAACCAACTCTGAGGCATTGATACCCTCACTGGAGCACCTACATTCTGTGAAGCATGCACACTTGGAAAGATGAAAAGATTACCTTTTGGAAATCATGATGGACCCCAGAGCACTCACTCCCTAGAGATGGTACACACCAATGTCGGAGGTCCCATAACTCTGAGATCCCATGAAAGTTACAGATTTTGGCTAGTCATTGTTGATGACCTCAGCCGTTCTTCTTGGGTCTATTTCATGAAGCACAAAAATGAAGCCTTACAGATCTACAAACAATGGAAGACAAATGTCCAAAGCCTTCTCTGGACGGAAATAGGACAGGAGGACTTCTCTGAACTCTACACCAAGTTCATCCGAAGTGATAGAGGAACAGAATATACCAACAAAGTCTTCCAGGACCAACTCCAAACAGATGACACACTCCTTGAGACCTCTGCCCCATACACTCTGCAACAAAACAGCTTAGCAGAATGAATGAATGAAATGCTAGCCACACTTGCCAACACTATGCTAGAGGAATCAAAACTCCCAAAATCTTTCTTGGCTGATGCCATGTCCACTGCTGCTTACATCTCTGCATGGAGCCCAACCTCTGGACTAAATGGCAAGGTTCCCTATCAAATATTCATCAACTGCCAGCTGCCATGTTATCTTTGATAAATCCAAAACCATCTCCGAAGCTGAATTTGCTCCATGGAACACCCCTGCTGTTGAGGGACAGTAGAAGGGCCTAATTCCAGAGCATTTTTGCCTGCCAGAGCATGATGATGATGATGATGATGATGATCCACCTCCACCAAATCCTGGACTAGTGGGAGACATTCCTGCACTTCCAAAAAACATCCCAGAACACCCTGCCAGCCCTGGTGTTGAGGAACTTGCTGAGCACATGGACCAACTCCAACTACATGATGCTTCTGCTCCTGCTCCTGCTCCTGCTCCTGCTCCAGTCTCTGCTCAAATTCCAGCTCCAGCTGCTGCTCCAGTTCCACCTACACAATGGAGTAACTGACAATGGCAAGTGGCAAACAAAAACAAGGAGATGAACAAACTCTAGAGGAAGAGGCTGCTGTTATGATTGAGGAGACCCCTATTCAATTTCCTTCTCCATCTCTTCCTCATCATATCCTGACTCCAATCCCTTTGTCAGTCACCCCCCTATCCCACCTTGACCACCCCGGTTCTTCTCTATTCACCAAGATCTTCGACAACCTCCATGACTACCAGATTCCCCCTTCTGTTACGATTATGGCATCCCCCCCAGTCTTTTTCCTTATCCCACGACCCGGTGACCATCTCGTGACCACTCCTGTCACTTGACCAACCGCCTGGCACATTCTCGCACTCGTTTATGCTTGACGTGATGCGTCGTGCACACAGCCTGGTATCACCCCTTCAGCACTGCCCCCCTCAGTGCCTCTTGACACAGCCGCCCTCCTGTGTCCGATCCTGGATCCTCCCCGGATCCTCCCAGGAATATCCCTTCGGGATTTCCCACCCGCTCCCTCCTTTGGGCCGACCCTCACCCTTCGGATCTCCCCGACACTGCCCTCCTACAGTGCCCCCTTAACACAGCTGCCCTCCTGTGTACCTCCCTGGATCTTCCCTGGATCTTCCCTGGATCTTCCCTGGATCCTCCCTGGATCTTCCCTGGATCCTCCCTGGATCTTCCCTGGATCTTCCCCGGATCTCCCCTGGAATCTCTCCCCAGATTCCCACCCGTCCTTTCCTTTAGGGCCGCCCCCGCACTGCCCTACAGTGCCCTCCCCGCACGCCCTCGGGTTTTCCCCTGCACTGCCCTACAGTGCCCTTCCTTGCACAGCCGTCCTCCTGTTCCTTCCTCGGCGACCCCCGTCCTCAGTTGAGGCCAGATCTCTCCTCAACATCGCCACCACCTCATGTCACGCCACCGACCTCACTTCCATCTTGTGACCACTCACGTGCCATCACAACACATCATGCCATGCTGATTCCCACAACGTGTCCTTCCACTCGTGAACTTCCCACGCAGGACCCCTCCTGCCTAATCGGGTGATAACCTCACCATACTAGTTCCGGGTTTCCTTTTGCAGATACGGACTCTTACCTAATTAGGTTAGACTGCGCACGGACCATCGTCACATGATTGGGATATACCTGCCCTAAAGCCTTTACAGCTGGGGTATATAAGTTCAAGCTCCTCTCGAACACCTCTCTCTCTCTAACCTTGATCTGACACCTAAAGTGTACACCTTACGGTTACTCTTGCGGTATACATCATCCGTTCCCTGCAACATTCCCTTGCTTGATCTCTCTCCTCACCCTCCCCTCTTTCCTCCTTCATTGAAGGACTCCGCTGTCGACACCTTAGATCTCTCTAAGGTCTTCTGGTCGAGCAACTCCGTTGCTCTCTCACCCAACGGCTCGTCGCCGCTGATTAGTCTCTAGGTTCTCCACCCCCATCAGGAGAACTCGCCCCATCCGACGTCGACCTCGCTATCCAACGTTCTCACCCTTGTCAAGGTCATCGGACCTTCTGCACCTAGGACTCTCGGTCGTCGTCTGTCTCGGGGTACTACTCTTAGTATCCCTCATTGTTCGTCACCAGGCTCATGTCAAGCCTGAAGGAATCCTACACCATTAGGACCAACAAGAGTTAGGCTCAAGGCGGCTTTACGCTTCGTGTCTACTTGTACGCCTACCAGGTGGTAGTCGTAACACCTTCCATATGAGCAGACCTTCTAGACAAGTCCCTCTTTGAGGGATAGGCCGAACTCTATTGCCTTTGGGTACTTCCATCATCACCTCTGGACATCCCCTTCTCCACCGTCTCTCGGGTATTCCCTTTTCTCCTTATGACTCATACTTACATTTCCTGACTTGCATAGACACTGCCTCCTACATAGCCTTCTCTCATAGGCTATGCATTTTCCCCTTTTATCCTTTCTGTTTATATCACATGCTATGCAATGCAATGCATCTATCTCCTTATTTATCTTTAGGGCTCCAATACTTGCCCTAAAGTCCATACTATATATATTAGAGCACCACCTGTACCTCCCTTTCTACTTAACCTTGATATACACTACTTTGTGTTGTCAACTTGTTCCTTGAGATCCCCTCCCTCATGCCTCACCTCACCACTGCCTCATCCTCCTCCCCTCTACTAACTCTGGGCCAGTCCCAGTACTGCTGACTTAAGTCAGGCTGTTCACTCTTAACTCCACTCAGAGGTGTCCAAGAGTAGGAATGAGATGATACGTTCATGAATGTGTACCATTGTTACACCAGTCATAACAGCTGCAAGATAAGAAAATTGTAGAGAAGCAGAAGTCCCAGAACATCCACTGGAACCACCGGAACCACCAGGAGCATTTTCTGCCTCAATTGAGGACTTCATCTTTGTTGGATCTGCAGGCTCATCATCGGAAGAATCACTTCCAAGAAATCTGAAGGAAGCCTACTCCAGAGCAGATAAAGAACTATGGAAATCTGCTGTGAAAGAGGAACTCCAAAGTCTCAACTCCAACCATGTATAAAACTGTGCTCATTCCAGAAGGAGTAACTCCAATCACTTCAAAACCAGTCTTCCAAATCAAACAAGATGAAAAAGAAAATGTAGAATAATACAAGGTTCAGATAGTCACACAATGCTTCAAATAGAAGGAAGAAGTTGACTATCAGGAGGTCTTTGCTCCAGTAGCTAACCTTGACTCCATTTGGACTCTAATTGCTCTAGCTACCAAGTATGACCTAGAGTTGGATCAAATGGATGTATCCACTGCCTACCTCAATGGAGAACTGGAGGAGAATTTATACATGTCACCTCCAGAAGGCATTCCTATCCAACCTGGATATTGCTGGAAACTTCGAAACTCCTTGTATGGACTAAAGTAGGCTGGCCGGACCTGGAACAAAACCCTAGACTGAAAACTTGGAGATCTTGGATTTGTCCACCATGCCATCCCAGAGATGATCATTGAAGGGAAACAGGTTTCATACCCCACAGTCATAGGATCACTGATATACCTCATGCTGGAAACACGTCCAGACATTGCATATGCAGTAGGTGCACTCAGTCAGTTCAGTGCAAAACCCAAGTCCATACATTGGGAAGCAGCAAAATGCATGCTCCAGTATATGCAGGCCACCAAAGATACATATGGAGCTCTGATTTGATGGAACAGAACTCTCCACAGACATGGATTTCCATGGATACTCTGATGCTGGCTGGTCTCAGGAACCAGACAACTCCTGCTCTACATTTGGTTTCATATTCATCAGTAATTGTGGAGCTACAGTGGCTCAAAAAAGTGTCCCAATGTTTGCATGTTTTACACTAAATGACCCAAAACATGATAACCCCTAACCTTTACCCTAACTTGGGTAGTGTTTGAATTGAAGTATGTACTCTTGGCTTTCTATGGATC
>JBBPQP010000464.1:0-25168 GCA_038092555.1 Boletus subgraveolens
CCGCTGGCAACATCCCCTCTTTCCCTCCTGGCGGTAACTTTGGACCTCCCCCACCTGGAGGCGGGTCTGCTCAGGCTGGGCCGCCTGTCCCAGGTAGTGGGTCTCCGAGTAGTACTGGCCCTGGTGGCATGCACCCTGATAGAATGCGGATGATGGGCGGTGGAAGGTGACAAGTTTTGATACTCCGCTGTAGAGTGTATAATATATAAAATGCACACTCGGCGCCGCATGCTTTAAGAACGCATTGAATAAAGATGGTCCACTTTGTTGGATTGGCATCATGTCTGCTACTACATACAGTGATGAGTAACACTCGTCCCTTCAAGCTGCGGCTCAGCCTGATCGCGATTTCGAGTTTACGTAATGTAGGCAGTCAGTAGCAAATGCCTTGCTTGTGGCAACACATGATTTACTTGATATTTCCACACAGAATGGCTCAAGCCGACCATCCTCAATCATCTGGCGAAGGTCATTCTCCGAGTACTTCCCATTGCACTGCTTCCTAAGGCGTGCAATGAAAATCCTCTTTCCCTGGAAAGTATCTTAGACAGTATGCAAGGTGGTAATACTGTAACATGAACCATACCTTGTCACTTGTTGATTTCCAGATGGGCATTTGAGGTACAAGCGTCCACACATGAGCACCGATGTAATACCACAAGGTTTGGCCTGCCTTATCCTGAGTGCAATATCAGAAGGGTTGCAGAGTCAATGATACAACGACACACCTTCTTAGAGGAAAGGGTGAAGGTATGAAAGATGTTGTTTCCTGGAATTATTGTTTGAATGTACGTAGATGTATCTTGATTGTCAGCAGGTGATCCCCAGTCAAACAGAACAGACGTTGAGGGCCCATCCATCACAATCGGCTCGTAGACAAAGGCCATATTGCGTATAATCTGGATGCGGAAGCAAAGATCATCCATTTGTATGAGGCTGAGCAGTCGTCATTTGAACAATCCACTAGTTTCCTGTAAGCCTTTGTACGACTCACCTTTCCAGCGAGCATAACTGGAAAGAAGGCAATTTCACAATCCGATAATATGGTCTCAGCATGTGATTAAACACATACCATGTCCTCGTCGAGGGTCAAACGGTTTCCAAGATTTGCCCAAGGGATTGGACATATGACTTCTGCACTCTTGGGTGTGCGCGTCGTTGACATGCGCCAGCCATCATCCAAGTTCACGACCATCTTGGATCTATTGGGTGATCTGTAGGATTGGCCCGGAGATGCTGTATACCCTTCACTAGCGGAGGTACATCCCAGTTTGGGTGAGTGGCCAAGACTCGGCATTATCCCATCATCCGGCTGGGTGATTTAAATCAGAAAGTAATTCCCAAGTGTGTTTCGGGTATGCCACTTTACCCCCAGTTCCTCCAGCAGTCCGAGCATGGCACGGCGAACAAGCTTTAGCTTGCGCTCTGCGTTACTCTGCCTATTGCTTCGTGCGATCTGGTGGTCTTCTACGCTTGGCCTCGCTTCAAGCTCTGCGACGCGAGTTTTCCACATCGTGGCTTCGTTGGCCGACTCAATGACTACATCGTTGAACTCCTCGCCGATACGGGCGAGCCTTGCGGCTATCTGTGCCAACTAACACGAAAATTGACTCGTTGATAAACGGAGCCAAGCCAATCGAGTAGAGCATACCTCGTCGAGGCCAGCTCGCATCCTAGTTCGGGGAGAACGCGCTTCAGCCATGATTTGCGTCGTGCTGTCCGACATTGCTCTGAATGATTGAGTGGGATGTAGCGGGTTCAACTTAGTCGGTAACAGCTACTGAAGCTGGACGGCCACAGGAAGACAACAATGGAGATCAGACGTAGTGAGCGTTGCCTTAGCGAACGAGGCCCAGGGGCTCATCGCGGTCCCCGAGTGTTCCTTTTGGTTAGTATGTAAGTTCAAGCAACGTTTTGCGTAACAAAATTATCTCACCTCGTTCTGTGGCTGCCTCCCTCAGCCAGCTTCTAAATTATACCGACAACGCCACTGCCTCTCTTGGGCCTTATCGATGAACTTGGGTAAACAAACCATGGCAGAACTGTCCAAGCGGGCTCTCTCCGCGAGAGCACCAGTTGTTGACATCCACACTCATGTTTATCTTCCGCGGTACGCTGAGGAGTTACGTGCTCGCTCTTCAGCACCTCGCATATACAGCCGAATAAGTGCAGACGACCAACCGGAAGAGCGGCTATTGATCCTAGATGGTGAGCCTGGAGTCGGCCGCCCTGTGGGACCTCAGGTAGGTTGTCAAGATTCGATCGGTGTAGCGCCAAACTGATCCGCGGTGCTCTGAACTTAGTACTGGGACCGAGACCAAAAACTACTGTTTATGAAACGACACGACATCGATATCTCCTTCATCAGGTTCTCGATCATCGATCTTCCGTGGTTTTCGCGCTCCTGACAACTCTTTGCGGACAGCTCAGCAAATCCATGGCTTGATTTCTTGCCCCCCGAACGTGCACACGCTCTTGCGCAAGAATTGAACGATGATCTGGAGAAATACTGTTCCACCTCGCCTGAGGCGGAAGACTTCCCAGGGCTCAAGTCGATATATGGTTTTGGACTGCTTCCCCTTGTCCCTGGCGTTACCGTATCATCGGTGCTTGAGATTATCAGGCAGATCAACGCATTGCCTCACATATCAGATATCATCATGGGCACGAGAGGTGTGGGCAATGGTCTAGACGACGAGACACTAGAACCCGTGTGGGAAGCTCTCCAACAAATGAATCTTGTTGTCTTTATTCACCCTCACTATGGCGTCGATTCCAAGTCCTTCGGCGACAAGGCGAACGGCCACGTTCTTCCTTTGGCTTTGGGATTTCCGTTTGAAACCACAATCGTAAGCTGTGCCATTCGTCTGGAAACCCCCCTTACAAAGTATCCCAGGCAATAACTCGCCTTATCTTGGCTGGTGTCTTGGACCGTTACCCCAACCTCCGTCTGCTTTTAGCCCACTCGGGTGGTGCTCTCCCTCAGCTATCCTCTCGCCTTGCCTCATGTATCGCACACGATCCTATAGTCGCAAAACGGCTGAAGCACGATGCCAGATACTATCTCGGCAAACTTTACTTTGATGCAGTTGCGTATGGGCCGGAGGAGCTAGGTTTCGTGAGCGACGTCATCGGACGAGCGGAAGCATACAGCATTACAGGCGGAGAGTACGACGCGGAAGTTGGAAGTACTAGGTTGTTATTCGGGACTGATCATCCATTTTTCCCACCTCTTGAAGCCAGCCAGAAGTGGCAAAGTGTTGAAGACAACCTGAAGGCCATACGGAGCGTACGGACATGGGCGGATTCCGCACGTGCCAACGTCCTTGGGCTGAACGCACTGAAATTGTTCAACTTGGATTGTTGATCTATCAATCATACTTTTACCCTTCACTTCGGTACCTGTATCTTCAAACTGAAATCTATGTGCTGCACGGACTGATGAACAGCGCTAGTGCTCAAGATATCGATCTCTGGAAGATAGAGTGAGCAGAATCGGGATATAAGTGCCTAGTTCACGTACCATTGATTGCACGTTCCTGCAAGTTACTCTCCGTGATGTTTCCGCTCGATTCAAGCAGGAATTTGCGTTTACCCGCCCATACCTCTTTCAGCTTACGTGCGACGCCCACGAGTTCATCCCCCTCCATGTTGTCGAGCATAACTATGTCAGCGCCAGCGTCAATCGCTTCATTGGCCTCTGCTTCTGAATCGACCTCCACCTCAAGAAGTACACTGAATCCTCCAACAGAACGTGCCCGTTGGATTGCGGCCGTGATAGAACCTAGAGCATATTTCAGACGGAGCTCGGTGGAACAGCACGGGGAGGACGACCTACCAGCTGACCAGATATGGTTATCCTTAAGCATGATCATACTAGACAAATCATGACGATGGGGATCGATTCCACCGACAATCATGCCGTACTTCTCGACCAGTCGGAAACCTTCAAAAAGATGATGTGAACGCGAAATGGATTTTAAGGAGCAGTAGGATTACCCGGTGTTGTCTTTCGTGTGCCAGCGATGATCCCTTCGTACCCATATGCCCTAGCCAGATCCTTAATCCGCTTCGACCTGTCAACCACAAGGATCAGTGATGCTCTTGATCTGAGCAGGGGCAATGCTCACTTGGTTGCGATTCCGCTACATCTTGCGAGAAGGTTGAGTGCAACTCTCTCGCCCAGAAGGAGATGTCGAACTTTCCCTCTCACAGTTGCGACATGCTTGACAGGTTCAAACATCTCCCCTTCTTGCATGTGCCACTCTACCCTGTGAGAACTGATGATGACTATCGAACGAGTGAGATAGGAGAGTTACATACTGGCATCCGAGTTGGTGGAAGATTTCGGCGAAGAAAGGGACACCGGCGAGCACGGCAGTTTGTTTTCCTTTTCCGAAGAGGAATGCTTCCCGCTCAGCCTCCCCAACCACGTATCCTGCGTAGTCGAAAGATGGGGTGTCCTCAGCGAGCCAGGCGTTGATTTGTGATGTCCAGGTAGGCGGTAACAGGTGCTCGAAATGGTGCATATCAGCAAGGTCAGCGAACTCTCACCGTACATATTTCGTTTTGGCAAATCAAGATAATTATCCCACCCCTAGTACGTAACTGTAAGTTTTTCGAGATAAGTTATACCGCCCGATTTACCAATATTTAGCACAAGAAGTATGTAGCACTGCACGAACAAGATATCCGGAAGTACAACTTGAAAAGGGATGACTAATATAGGGGGGAAAGCAAATGAATGAACAGGCACAACGTTCATATAGATGATTGGGATCAGAAAAGAGCGGTGATAAAAGCTGTTAGTGCAGCAACCGCGATGAGTAATCCGGCCTGAGTGTCTGCACCAAGAGCCGCAGCACTGACTCCAGTAGGCGTAGTACTGGTCTGTGAACTGGTGGTAGTGGCAGCAGAAGTGATTGTTCTATATAAGGATTTGGTTAAGGCAGAGAATTTTGAGATAGACGCTCAAACACTCACTGAATTGACGCAGAAGACGTTGTAGACGCATTGGAAACTGCAGTGATGTTGAACACGGCAGACTGAGCAAGTATAGTATTGAGATCGTTAACATCTTGAGCGAGGTTGACTTGGAAACCAGAACCCGAAGGCCACCCTCCGACAGGTGCGCTGCACTCAACGATATTAACTGTTCCATCGACGACGGCATCCATGACTTGGGTAGTGGCACTATTCTATTGACGCGTCTACAGAGCATGAGGGAAGATAAACACACAAAGGCTCACCACGTTCACCAGGACTCCCGTGAAGTTGAGGGGGTCGGTGTCGACACGGTCCCATGCGAGATAGTTGGGACCGGTGTTATTCCAATTTTGACCGTTACCAGGGAAAATGACCTGGTATGCAAAGGCTGACGAGACAACCAAGAAGACACTGGCGAAGACACGCATACTGAGTAGAGACGGGGTCAACGAAATGGGGGTGAAGAAGGAAGCAGGGTAGACGCTCACTCAAGGGTCCAGGGACCCTGGCACAGTGGTCGCCATTCGCCGCGCTCACCTCGAGCAATCGAATATGTTTGATTTCCCACGAGACCTATGCAAAGATCCATCACGTTATCACAGTCTTGATATGCCGGCAGATAAGTACTTACTCACGGTCATCTCCCTCCATCGATGAGTCTATATTTACTAGTCAAGTCCGTTTACAAAGATAGGCAACAGTGACCACTACCATCAACAGTGGCAGGGAGAAGTATCGGATCCGTCGGCCTGCCATAAGGCCAAAGAAATGGTCAGGCACCGGCCAATGTGACCTTAGCATCAGCCCAGAGGTCCCTTTGACCCCAATGCCCTGCAACCGCAGCGAAGACCATCCAGCAGGACGCATCCGACATGCGCGTCGTGTTTTCTATGAGCACAGGACTTGAAATCCCTTCAGACGATGTATTGTTCTTTGCATGCTTGCCCCCGTACCCTTGAATGAGCCCGAGGCAGGCACGGGCGAGGTTGCGCAGGAGATTCATCTCGTCAGCAGACAACTGATCCTCTACTTTGGTAAGAAGCGCAAAAATCCACCGCCCGTGGCTGACTGAGATAGTTGTCACTGGGTCGCCGGGGTTCTGCAGATGGACGTTTATCCAGTGTGTAAAGTACATCAGCAAGTGGATTGACATTCGCTGTGCCAAGGAATTAACGAAGAAAACGGAACTAAGAGGCGGATGCCATACATGATCAATTTCCCTTAAGTGATTCGGCGTAACATCAGGTGGCGAAAGTTGCTCAATGTGCTCTTTTGGGGCTTCCCCCGATGATATCGGAAGGTTGATTGCGAATGGTACCGCATTCGCTGATTCCGCACTTCGAAGAAGGTCGGGGGAACTCGGCCGTCGTGGAACGTTCCGTGGCAAGTCATCAAGGCAAGCAATCGGAAGGTGGGATTCGTCCCTTGACTGCATATCAGGAAGGTTCGTTACATCCCCGGGGAGTACATCAACGGGGTCAGTGGATGCTTGGCGGCATGATGTGCTGAGCTTCTTCCGTACCGATCGGGCGTTCGGACTCCATGCTGACTCGGGGCGGCCAGCGAGGAATTTCCACCACGCATCCCTATCTCTCTTCTCTGGAATTACTCTCCGTCTTGAACCTGAATGATCGTGGTCGACGTGGATTGTTACCTGGGTCAAGTTCTGTGCCTATTGAATACAAGCGGAATATCGCTAGAGACACGCGTACCTTTCTCAGGTTGGAGAAATGTGTTTGAAACGCGATCCTCCACTCCTCGCAGGGAAGGACATTGGTGGATGAGGGAGTAAGCGTATGTGTGACCTTCGTCTCGGACAGTTCATATGGGTTTCGCACTCTGGTGACGTGAGGTAATCGACGTGCGTCTCGCCTGCGGGCTCAGTGAACGCAAGTAGACTCCGAGGTGAAATCGAGACAATACCTAACCAAGAACAAGTATTGCATACCATCCTGTGGTTCCTGATCAAAATCACGAGGGAGGTTCGCGACAGGGAGTATTTGTTTTCCCGGAGTTATTTCATCGGACTCGATGTCGCTCAATTCATCCCTTTTCCGCTTGTTCACCATGGCGTCGGACGAGGAAGGGTCTTTCTGAGTCTTGTGTTACTCTCCTGTCGGAGCGACGGCGTGAGAAAAACGCGCGTTAAAACCAACTTGGGGAAATATTGCATCTACACCAATACCCAATGGTCGCCGAAGATGATGTCGACATGGAGACTCTGCAGGCTCAGATCGACATGTCCATGTCTTTTGCGCACAATCTAGTTACGTCTTGGATAAAGCCTACTCACCTTCCACAACTTAAGTCCAGTGGTGTAAATGCAACACGGATACTCGAGGAGGAACTACGCCGGCCTCCAAGGTACCCAATGATGTTATGTGTGCTGTAGACTTACAAATAAAATTTGTACAGATTGGGTGTTGGTGCATCTATTCCTACAGCACCACCACTAGCTCATGAGGCCTCCAAACTCAAGCGTAGACTGGGGAAGAACGGAGAAAAAAACGAAGGTGTCGTGAAACCGCAACCCCAAGATTCCTCCCAATCAGACGACGAGGAACATAAAGGGAGACCGGCTAAGCGGAAAACGAAGGTGGACCCTTTTGGACATGAAGGTAGCAAAAAGAAAAGAAAGGCTGACTCGGAAGCCAATCCATCTCTCTCTGTTGAGAGTGTATCGAAGCATTCGGTCTCCCTACTAAATAATTCGACTTTAGGGGAGCCCAAAAGGCACAGTCAGCGCTATCCATTTTGTCCTTCGTGCAGTATAGTAACTGGACCCTGCCAGATTCATATTCTGGGAATGAGAAGCAGGGGATGCGACCGCGCGATCAGCGGTCCTATGCGACTGGAGAGCAGCGGTCAGCGACGTTGACCTCTTCACCGCCTGTAAGATTGCCTGTCCAAACCACATCTTCCTCAAGCCCAACTACCCCTACTGTCCCCTCGCTTTCGAAATCATCCCGGGAAACTTACGGTGCGCCTATAATTTTATACATGGTGTCCACGCATTTACCTCATTCTCTCTGCACCCTACAATTTCCGGTTACGGGAAAAACAGCAACTCCAGAATCCAGTCAAATTCACACTAATTCCATGCCCACACCTGATAAAGCTAACCCGTTGGGCATCCCATTGCTAAATCTCGACGGCCCACCTGAACTCGTTGATAAGCCTGGTAATACCAGCGATTTGAACAATTCCAGAAGAAAACGGAAAAGGCGTAAGAAGAAGAAGACTCAAACGATCGCCGGTACAGGAGACAACTCGCATTGAGCACGTACGTGAGGACTCCAACTGCCTTCAGTCTTACATCATCTCAGCTGTAGGATCCGAATCAACACGTTGCTATCTAGGTACCGTAACTCCTCCTATTATGTGCGTTGCACAGGATTCGAGTCTTCCTGGCTACACTATGTCGAGGAATATCTATTATGGGTCGGGCGCTATGCGCAGTGGACCGTTGCGGTCAGTTTTCTGACTCGCAAGTATGGTGTGCAAGTTATCTACTGACATAAATGTGTCCTGAGAATAAATAAATAAATAAATATGTAATGCTGATGGCTACATGGTGCGGTGGATCATCGTTTCTTCTTTACAGCGTGAACGATGTCGCCCCGACTGCTGTGGGAAGTTTTTCGTGAGCTGTGTGTACGATCTCCTGTTCCTCGTCGATTATGACTAGGTCGCCGGCTGTTGGTAGGAGTAGGTCTTGGTGAGTGGGTTGGAGAGGTTAGACGCCGAGAGCTTCCGCGACTGGGTTGTTTGGGAGAAGAGCGTCGGGAACCGCGAGGCGACCGTTTTGGCACCTGTGGTCGCTGCTCCTTCTTGCCGAATGAGATTGGCCAACGACGGCAGACAGACTTTGATACTCCCGCCTTTGCCTGCCGAGCAGCCTTTCGCTGCTTCTTCCACTCTCGCACGGCTTTGGCTTCACGCATTTCGCGTATGCCTTCCTTGCGAAGGCGTTCATTGCCGCTAAATGTAGCACGCCACTTGACGAGCCAGCCGTGCACCGTCGAAGCCTTTGGACGACTGCGGCGCCGACCGTCTGAGTGATATTGCTTCGGAATGATTTAAGAGATGGTAGACAAGATCATGTCACATCGACTTACAGAAGACTTCCACTCGATCTGGAGCATTCCTGACATGGGTTTGCCTGATGTTAAGGTGGATTGTTTGGTAGATAGAAAACTTGGATGTGGCGATTGGCGCGATGAGTCCATTTTTATGGACCTCCTTACGTGTGTGGACCTAGCCCGGATCTATATCTCCGACAACACGACGAACATTTGACATGACACTCGTTGCAGACTCAAGGCTCCAGGCGGTTTGCCATGTTTTTGTGGCCTCCGCTTTCCCCATCGCGCAGAATGCATGCGACTGTCCGACTCGCTGGCACGTTTAACGTTCAAGGCACTGGTGCCTAGTAGCCCGCCGACCTCGTTATATTCCCATAGTGCCTCGTGGAGATCGCGCTGGTAACGTTCAGCAATGTGGTAAAGGCGTGTTCTGCGCACGGTCATCGTTTAGCGAAAGGATCCGGAGAGCCGGGGGCACTGAATGGAACGGAAGCCGCGTCAAGTTTTTTGGGACAGGTGCAAGAGCTAAGTCAGTCCAAGGAGCCCGGAGCACGATTCTGCGACTGCATGATATCATAACGTTCTGCTTGCTGTATTATTGCTCAGTGCCGCTGATCGATTGCAGTACCTTGCACGGTGCCCCACGGCAGACCCGGGACATGGACAGGCAATGCGGGTGGAAACCCACACGGTACGCATTTTTACATGGAAAGTGTCGATGACTCACTGCACTGCATCTATTCAGGCCTCAGGGGAAGGAAGTCAAGCTAGTTCGCCCTCCAGCACGTTCTGTCGTTCTTAACGTTCGGCTCCGGACACGGTTACCTCGACATCCGGCGTGCCTCTGTTAAAAACGAGCCTAGTCCTGTTACGTCCCGAATATGGTCGTGCTGCTGGGAAATTTGTTCCGCATTATTACCTTAATTGGTAACCAGGATCAAGAGAAGCACAGGATTAGCTTAACCGCTCACCCGGCTACGGGACGCCACGGGGCATATCTCTCCTACGACCTGACTATGTCGTGTCTAAAAAGCTTCAGTGACCGTCATTGCGTCATGTCCACCGCGTCGGTGGCGGTGAGCGCGCCTTTGAACAATTTCTATTCTGAGCACTCCGTCTGGCGCACCGCATCTCCACTCTCCTCCTCAGCGGACCCCCCTGGCTGTGACGACGCAATTTCTTCACACTGCCATTGAACTTCACTGGCGAGCCTCTAGTCGTAAATGACTAGCGCGTACGGTTACTGGATTCTCCGAGTCGCCTGCCACTGCTAAACGCTAGCGCCTTTCAGAAACTACAAAACCAACAATGTATCGAGGTGTCACTTCGGACATTCTAACAGGAATTCTAGACTCTCCAGTCAGGCACTATGGGCTGGAAGAACGTCGATTCAATCATATCAGAGAAGCTGTATCTCGGAAAGTAAGTATGGCGCTTATCATGTCCGTGACGTATCGTTTCCTGATCTGCCTTGCATTTCTAGTATCCATGCGGCGAGATCACCACGGGCGTTAACAGAACGCCGGATTACTCATATTGTATCCGTTTGCAACGATGCAATCCCCGCAGAGATTCCCGAATCTGGTATCGTTCATCTGCGAATTCCTGTTGAAGATGTCGACTTTGCCGATCTTTTGGTTTGGCTCCCCTCTGCTTGTCAGTTCATAAACCGAGCCATCGCTGCTGGAGGTGTTGTCCTCGTGCATTGCAACCAGGGCCTGACTCGGAGCGCGACGGTAGTCGCTGCATACCGTGAGTCGGCGCAATCTGTACATTCCAAGGTTCCTTGTTGCTGAAACACTGTAGTGATGTGTACGCGCCGAATAGATGCTACACAAGCGATGTCGGAAGTTCGAGGAGGTTGGTTTCTTGTCGTGTTCCTGTCTCTTGCTTCTGATGAGACCCTGTTTTATAGCGCGAGAGCAAGTCTGGTTCAACGCCGGATTCCATGAACAACTTGTCTTGTTTGAGCTCTGCAGATATCAACCAAGCCCAGCTTGTCCATACTATGTTGGGTGGCGCCGAAAATTGGATGCCCATCTAGCAGGGCAAACTTAGACTGGTATATTTACGCCGTCGCGGGCGGTTGATAACTGACACTCCGATGAGGACGCCAAAAGTAGGGCGCATTTTGTGCCAATGATACTACCTCACTTACTGTATGAATGCAACCGTTGCGGCCTAATTGTGCTACATAGAACGCCTGTATTTTCTACTGCACCAGCATTGTTCCATTGCAGTTTCTGCGCCGTTACTCGCCGTCGCTTTCTTACATTAGCAGTTTGACTTCACCTTTCCTCGTTGAGACCGATACAGTCCGTCGTCGGCTAGCATCTATTCCCTTCTTTTTGTTTTTGTTTTTTTGTTTTGTTTTTTTCGTTTGCAATAGATGGGCTCTTTTTCCTTTCATAAGATAGATTTTGGTGGACTGCCTGCCGATCTCATCCTTGGCTCGCTTCGGATCTAAGGGTTACTTATCAGAATCTTCGTCATGACCTCCATGTGCAAACGAAGGCCACAGCCATCAATATTCTCTTGGCCTTGTTAACTCGGCCCTGCATTCTACGCACACAGTGACCCAGCGTCTGTTCTGACAATGTGGATTATTCGGTCATCGCAACTAGCGGTATGATATCATCAACCACTGTTGTCCGATGTATGTGCAGAAACCACGTACACCAGATGACAGAAACGACCTAGAAATTTGTCGTGTTCGTGTCAAGAATCCCTCGCGAGGTTCAAGACGGCATGGAAGGGAACATGGCTAGCCGCTACCCCAGTGTGGTGAACTTGATAACTGGTGTAAGCACGACTTTCTACAGGCTTGGGGGAATTACGGACAAGCTCGGGCCCGTATCTAGTGGAACATAGATCTCGGTGACTCACAACTGCGGAGTGTGAGAGGTGGCGGACTAAGAGCGACGTGTACTAGATCCGTAATAAAGGACACGTAGACTATGTTGTGTACAAGTACGTGTAACGTGGAGCACGCAGGGTTTATATGCACTTGATTGAGCTTGCAATTGAGCGAATTGAGGACACGGACGGGTGTGCCACCTGCGGAGTTCAAAAGGCCATTCTCACACGTTACCTGCCAAACAGCAAACTTGTTCTTTACCTTCAGCTTACAACCCGACAAACCACTTGACTTTCTTCCTCCTCGTCGCAACGCACAATGGGTCTCTCGGTGTCGCGTCTTCTTTCCACCCTGTTCAAGAACAGGGAAATGCGTGAGCATCATATCTAGCTAGTGTCTTACTCACACTAATCGGCGCCATTTTCTCTAGGTATTTTGATGGTGCGGACGTGCAGTACCCTTTGCCCCAGACTACCTTATCGACTTATTTACATAGGTTGGTCTTGACGCCGCTGGTAAAACCACCATCCTCTACAAGCTTAAGCTCGGCGAGATTGTGACTACGATTCCTACGATTGGTAGGCACATGACATGCTGTGCTTGGCTCAATTTTCTTACAATTTATAGGCTTCAATGTCGAGACTGTCGAGTACAAGAACATCTCGTTCACCGTGTGGGATGTTGGAGGACAGGACAAGATCCGCCCTCTTTGGAGGCACTGTGCGTTTTTAATGTTCTGTATCGTTTAGCCTTTTTGTTTGACCGTATACTTCAGATTTCCAAAACACGCAAGGAATCATCTTTGTGGTTGACTCGAATGATCGGGAACGTGTCTCGGAGGCCCGCGAAGAGCTTCAACGGATGCTGAACGAGGACGAACTTCGGGATGCTCTTCTTCTTGTCTTCGCCAACAAGCAAGATCTTCCCAATGCAATGAACGCCGCTGAAATCACCGATAAACTTGGCCTCCAAGCCCTCAGACAGCGAACATGGTATATTCAGGTCAGTGACCAGATTTGCAGTGCTGTGGTCGAGAATCTAATGGCTGACATGGAACTTGATGCAGGCTGCTTGCGCCACTTCGGGTGATGGGCTGTACGAGGGCCTTGAGTGGTTGGCGACCAACATCAACAAACGGAGGGTATGAACCAAGTAGATCTCTTCTGAGTTGGTTCCGTATGTGCACTTGACTGGTCACCTTTCCTCACGACGTTGAATGATACACCGTTTTACTATTAAATCACCGCTTGTTGCTTGGGACCACTCTTCAACTTCCCACGCCCTCATACTTTGCAAGCATTGGGAGGGTGTTTCTACTTGCCGTCTCATTGCAAGTATGCTATAGATGTTCATACCTTCTTTCATTATGCTAGCCTGGAATAAAGGGTGTTCGTTCAACTAAGCATTAGGTATATGTAAGGCTCATCCTGTGCAATGTTTCCGCCTCCTTCCTGCGTCTCTCACCTCTCTCTCTCGAAGGGTTGTCGCGGCGGGTAGCCCCATACCTGGCGAGTTTCTCCAAAAGTGCTTGCAACCTTTTTGGCTTGACTTCGCTGTAAGATGCTTGTCGAATACTTTGGTTCAGATAATCCTGCACTGCATCTGTGAGTATAATCTTGGCCATCTGCCACCACCATCAGAGCAAGAAACCGTTGCGAGGTTAGAGCACATACGGAATGTAGCTCGGTGAACGATAAATTGAGGTGCCCTCGCCCTATCCTCATAAACTCGCCTTCCAGGAAAGTCATGTCCGTCACCATATTGGCAATCGCATTTTCGTTCATCTTTGGCACTTTTGGACCGATCATGAAGTTCTATGTTGCGTTCATATCAGCAAAGGGGACCGATATCGAGGGTGGGTTTACCATAAAACACTCGGCGATATACCCTACAGCACCTTTGTAAGCCTCGTCCTTGTAGATATCCTTGAGTGGAAGAGAATCTACAACAGTCGTAAGCCAGTTCACGAGCTCGTAGAGATACATGCTCGGCATCTCTTCGCGGCCCTGTGGCGTCCAGTCGTATTCAGATAGATCAAAGAAATCGTCAAGCTTTGACGTAATAAGGGCTGTAATTCGCCTCTGAGATTGCTGGAATGGCTCTGAGAAGGGTGACAAAGCGAGACGGATCGTTCCCCCTCGTTGCGTAGACCTGTAGAGCGTGAGTACACCCGAGAACCCTTTAGCAAATGGGTAAGAACCACCTGAGGTTGGTGAGTGATCGCCCTAGCTCAGTGCAAGCTACCTCAAAGTATTCCAAGTTGGTCACAATCTGTGCGATCTGCGAGAGCGCCGATGCACTTTGAAGCCGTTTGTTTATGCTGTCACTTATGTGGTTCGACAGAAGCCTATCAAGTGACTAAAGGGGAGCTCTTGTAATAGAACCACGTCAAGGTAATCACATGGCCTTACCCGACTCAGGAGATCATCGATGTTGCTGTGGTGTTGCGATACGCCTTCTACAAACTGATAAAACTGTTGAATGAAGGCTCGGATCTGTGGATGTCATGAGTGTTGCACCCGTCGAAAGAAGCAAGCTTACATCTTGACAACAGAGGTGAAAGCTTTGGGACCAGGGTAGAGTGAGCGGTATGGAGCTCCTGGAAATGGTTAAGTGCGTCTCCACCCATACAAGTGACCACTGAATTACTGGGTAAGCACCTCCATTTCAGAAGCGCTCAGCCATACGCCATTGAGAACAGACTCTCGCTCGGACGACGTAGTGACATGCATTGGCAAGTAATCATCATTGAGCACAACCTAGGAGAAACTCGCTTGAGACAAACGAGAGATCAATGTATATACAGAACGCACCGAATCCAACTTCCGACTAAACTCAGTTTCGAGTAGCGTTGTGTATTTCTCGAACAGAGCGAGTGTTAGAGAGTGAAGGGAATATGTGGAATAAGAGTAGGACTGTGCAACTAGGTCATTAATGTCACAATCAAGGCAGGTGTGATAATCACCTCGAGTGTCATAACGAATGCTGTTAGACATTCCTTGACTTTCAAAAATGTGTCAGGATCCTTTTGCTCCACCAAAGCAGAACCGATAGCTGAAGATAATCGAGACACAATTGCATCCCAAAGCTCCTCGACTTCTCGTTCCGAGCGGAAGCCAGAAGTAGTCTCCAGTACATGTGATTCTATAATGAAGAAGCCGCATATTTCTTCCAAGAGGGCGGGAAGGGAGGATAAAGAAAGCGGTGTAGGGAGAATAAGGTCCGACTGGGCCTGAATAAAGAGTTAGCAACGTCCACGAATCAAGGCAGAGATGGCGAGCCTTGCGATCAGCTTGGTAGGAGGTGCGGAGGTCATCGAGTGAATCCAGGGAAATATAGATATGGACACATTGATATAGCGGCTGGAAATCAACCCCAATCTTGTCCTTGTCAAGAACATTATCTGTGCATCACGACACGTCAAAACTATAATTAATCTGGTACAGACGGGACTCACTGTCAGTTCTTTCATATGTGATCATTTCGACCGCACTCCCCACGCGACTTGATCTCAACATTGGATCCTTTTCACGTCGGGCTCTCCACTTTCGCGTGCGCGCGTCCATATTCTCCATGGCTGACTTCCCCACTGTAGCAGTGACATTTCTGATCTCAAGTAGCCACTGTTTCATGGATGCAGTAACAGCATTTTGTACCTGGACTCGAAGCGAGGGCAAGGACGACAATATATGCTGGTATAATGGGGTTTGCGACAGGGACGTCAACGGCATGGTCTGAATGTCTTCCAGAGACTTGAGGGCGCAGTAATTCAGTATGAGGGGCCCGAATAATTTCCGTTTGACTCACTCGCAAGGCGCTCCAGAACCTGCCTTCTTTGATCATGTCGCCAATGCGGTCGATGACGTCGAGAAGCTTCAAGCAAGCCTGAAACGTGTCGATCGCTTCGTCGAGATTTGAAGCTGTTTTCTTGGATTGCAGCAAAGTCCTCTTCTTTTCGACGAGTCCCTTTCCCAGCTGCCCGACGCCTTCATCCAAGGTCGCAATCTTCTCGCGGAGGTTGGTTGTATACGACTTGATGGTGAAGAGGGTGGAGATGGAGGAGATGAATTCCTGATAGTTTTCTGTGCAGATACCTTCTATCTCTGCGTCCTTTGCCTCGATGAGCGCCTGAAGGTTGCGCAAATAGACCTCCTGCTGTCGGTTCGCATGGATTTGTTTGATAATGGGACCAAGCTGTTCCAGGTTCTCAGAGGAGGAGGAAGCATCGAGGAGATGTATCTGCTGAAGTTGCTGGTCGATACTTTCTTGAGTGTACTGTTGACGACGTCGCGGTGGCATTATTGATGTATGGTGCAATCCATATTGGGATGGGCGGCGAGCGGTTGTTTGACAACAGCTTTGGATCCAAACACCGACCTGTCCGCTCCGGAACCCCAGCTCGTGCCGTGGGCTTCCGAGTCTTCACGTCCCTCAGCTCAGTGCGATGCCTGAGGTAAAGTTCCAGGTAGGCGCGGTGTGAGTCTCTGCTTTATCCCACCCTTTGCGATGACTTATGGCCAGATTGTTTGATATGGATGGCACGCTGGTCGATTCGACCACCGGGGTCATTGGGGCTTGGACTACCTTTGCGAGGACATACCCTGGACTCGACGTAAAGACGATCCTCCACAGTGATTATCCCACCTCCCAATCTAACCACACCGCCATCCAAACCGCTCTTCTGCAGGCTCGCATGGCGTCAGGACCAAAGATAATCTTGCAAAGTGGTGTGGTATCACTGATTCAGAACTGCTCAAGGTCCCTTGGCTCCCAATTCGCCAGTGTCTGCGTCTCTCTGATTGTTGCTGCTCTATTAGGATGAAGCTGACCGGTTCGAGCAAGCTATTATCGAGTCTGCAGAGAACGGTATCAAGATACTCCCTGGTGTACGCTCAATCCTCGACAATGTGAGATATCTCCTCGTTATGCGGTTCTTTCAATGAGTCGCTTACTTGATACTATAGCTGTCGCTTGCCAAGAGTAAACCGAACCAGCGATGGACGATCTGCACGTCTGCAACTAGAGTCTATGCTACTGCTGCCTTGAACGCGGCAAACATAGATGCTCCCGATGATTTTGTAGCAGCTGACGACGTCCACAAAGGGAAACCACAGTAATACCCCCCATTTCTCGCTTGTCGATATGTATAACGACACTGTATGTCAAAGCCCAGATCCATACCTAGAGGGGGCTGCTAGATGCGGCGTCAGAGCTACCGATTGTGAGTCACTTCATTTTGTGAGCTAGGACATAAACATATTTCATAACGAGGCCTTGTTGTAGAGGATGCACCCGCTGGTGTTGTGAGCGGCTTGGCCGCCGGTTCGAGAGTAATCGGCCTGCTAACTACCCATTCGAGGGAGCAGATGTCAAAAGCTGCTGAGAGTGCACCCGAAGGTTACTTCTACCTGGTGCAGAATTTGTCGAGGTAAATATCATTTGGATCTATTATTTGAGTGCTGATGTCCAGACAGTGTTTCAATGGTGCTCGTTGACAATGATCTTAGCGTGGAGATAACCATCACCTTGACTTAGGATAGAATATACCTACACTCGACACGATACAGGACTGAAGGATGGGTAATCTTAGAAATATATTTTTGGTGGACTGTAAGTAAGTGGTGTTAAGTCACTAGCTGATAAGTCAATATTTTATCTAAAACAGCTATCCAAAATAACTTTAATTTTATCGGAACGGAGATAACAATGGAAGCGAATTGCCTAATATTCGGCGCCTTCCTCTTCAGCGTCTGCCGAGTCGGTTCCCACCTCTTCGTAGTCCTTCTCCAGTGCAGCAAGATCCTCTCGGGCCTCTGAAAACTCACCCTACGACGCGGTGAGGTCTTTGAAATACGAAGGAAAGACGGCATACCTCTTCCATTCCTTCACCAACGTACCAGTGGACGAAAGCACGCTTCGAGTACATCAAGTCAAACTTGTAGTCTGGCGCAGCATCAATGGATCTGAGGAAAATCACTGTTTCAATTCTAATGACTGACCAAGGCGACTCCATGCAACAGATATGGCAGTAGTGCTGCATCACAAGGTCAGTTGATATACGGCCCTGAACTCCAAGCAACTCACTTTGACAACATGCAGAGACTGCGGCTCGTCTTCGCAAGGTCACCAGTGGGGATGTGAGCCGGGGGTTCATTGCAAATTCCGAGCTTGAAGCCGGTGGGGCACCAGTCAACAAACTGAATGGTCCTCTTTGTCTTGATGGTGGCAACGGCTGCCTGCACATCCTTTGGAACGACATCCCCACGGTATAAGAGGGCACACGCCACTATCGCAAGAGGTCAGCACGTCATCACGAGTAATTGCTTGCCAACATACTATATTTGCCCTCCCTGGGATCACATTTCACCTAGAGGAAGGTCAGGGTCAGCTAGATGATAGCATTATCTCAGCAAACAACACTACCATCTGATGTCCGCTTTCAAAGCAAGAGAAAGTCATCTCATTCACCGAGTTCTGTTCGTGAGTAGCTTTCTCAGCGGAAAGCAATGGCGCATAAGTAGCAAGCGGGAAATGAATACGCGGAAAACTAGACAATTTCCTGAGTAAAAAAAACTGACGGAAACCTCATCACTCACGGAACTAGGTTGGTCTGAAACTCATTCAGGTCGACGTTCAAGGAGCCGTCGAACCGCAGAGAAGCAGTAATCGAGGAAACGACCTGCGCAATCAGACGGTTCAGGTTGACGAAGCTGGGTTGCGCGACGCCTAGGTTCTTCTTGCAGATAGAGTAGATGGCTTCGTTGTCAACCTATTTTAAGAATGCATTAAAATACCAATCGATACTTTTTTTGATTTAGGGTTTACCATAAAAGAGCAGTCCGAGTGCTCGAGAGTCGTGTGAGTCGTGAGAACGGAGTTGTACGGCTCGACGACGGAGCTAGAGAGCTGGGGAGCTGGGTATACGCAGAACTCTAGCTTGGACTTCTTTCCATAGTCAGTAGAAAGTCGCTCCATCAGAAGTGCACCGAAGCCCGATCCGGTGCCACCACCGAAGGAGTGGAAGACGAAGAAACCTTGTAGACCAGTGCAGTTGTCAGCGAGGCGACGCAGTTTATCCATGACTGGGTCGATGAGCTCCTTTCCTACGGTGTAGTGACCACGAGCATCTGCGAGGGGATGGCGATCGAGAGGCGATGAGGAGTTTGTGCGTACTGATACCTGGGATTGATAGGCTTACAATTGTTGGCGGCATCCTCTTTGCCAGTGATCATTGTCTCAGGGTGAAAGAGTGATCTGTAAGTGCCAGTCTTGACCTCGTCCACGACACCGGGCTCCAAATCGATGTAGAGGGAACGGGGAACATGTTTCCCAGAACCGGTTTCGGAGAAGAACGTAGAAAAACCGTCGTCAGTGCTCGCGCTGGGGTCCGCGACGCGACCGTCAGGCTGAAAGTAGGGTTACGGTGAATCCTGGAAGAGAGGGAGAAAAGCGTACGCTTAGACCGTGTTCCAATGTGTAGAGCTCCCCTGGAGAATAGTCAGTTGGTAAGGGTGACGGGCTAGTCGCAAACTCACAGCACGCATTGCCGATCTGGACGCCAGCTTGGCCGACATGGAGGGAGATGACTTCGCGCATGGTGGAGAGCTAAACGGCCGGTGTGGATGGAATGGTGGTGGAGGTAGAGAACAAGCAATATTGGAAAATGTACACTTGTTGGGTTCGTATTTGTCATGGAAATATCATCGGCCTGATTTTCTCGGAACCGGAACAACGCCGCGACTAGCTCATCCCGTCGTCACACTATCTTCCAATAGACGTACTCGTAATATTCATAAACGGTGACGGAACAGATTATAAGAACGACTAGCTTCGTACAGAAAACCAGGAGAAATCATGCAAAAGGTGGACGTATAAAAAGGTTGTACATCTAGTACTCTCCTCCCTCCTCGACGTCAGCAGAGTCTATTCCAACCTCTTCGTAATCCTTTTCAAGTGCGGCAAGATCCTCACGCGCTTCTGAGAACTCGCCCTCCTCCATGCCTTCACCGACGTACCAGTGGACAAAGGCACGCTTGGAGTAGAGGAGATCGAATTTGTGGTCGAGGCGGCTCCACGCGGACGAGATAGCCGTCGTGTTCGACAACATGCACATGCTACGCGACACCTTGGCGAGATCACCGCCAGGGATGTGAGCGGGTGGCTCGTTGCAGATACCGAGCTTGAAGCCAGTGGGGCACCAATCCACGAATTGAATGGTTCGACGGGTCTTGATGATGCTGACAGCCGCGTTGACGTCCTTGGGAACGACATCACCACGGTAGAGCAATGCACAGGCCACTAGTAATCGATTAGATAAATGACTGTCACGAGGCGTAAAGTGACGTACTGTATTTGCCCTCGCGGGGATCGCACTTGACCATCTGGTTACCTGTCTCGAAACACGAGAAAGTCATGTCCGCAACCGAATTTTGCTCATGATGGGCCTTCTCTGCAGAGATAATGGGAGCAAAGGTGGCCAAGGGGAAATGAATACGAGGGAAACTATGATCCGCTGAGCTAAAGTGCCACAATAGAGCACGCCACGAAGGACTTACGGAACCAGGTTGGTCTGGAATTCGTTGAGATCGACGTTGAGAGAACCATCGAAACGTAAAGAGGCGGTGATTGAGGAAACAACCTGAGCGATCAAGCGATTCAGGTTGGTGAAGCTAGGGGACATGATATTGAGATTCCGCTTGCAGATATCATAAATGGCTTCATTGTCAACCTAATTTCATCGGATGTAGGTAAGTGTGGTGCACAGATATACGTAAAATACCCGCTAACCATGAACGAACAGTCGGAATGCTCGAGGGTCGTGTGGGTCGTCAAGACGGAGTTGTAGGGCTCAACGACGGAGTTTGCCATAGTGGGAGCAGGGTACACGCTGAACTCCAACTTTGACTTTTTGCCGTAATCGGTGGAAAGACGCTCGAGAATCAGAGCACCGAAACCCGATCCAGTGCCACCACCAAAGGAGTGGAAGACGAAGAAGCCCTGCAGACCACCACAGTTGTCGGCGAGGCGACGAACTTTGTCCATGACATTGTCGATCTGCTCCTTGCCAATCGTGTAGTGACCACGGGCGTCTCGAACGGATGAGGTGAGATAGATAGGATACAGAAAAGCTGACGACATACAATTGCTCGCGGCATCTTCTTTACCCGTGACCAAAGTCTCGGGGTGGAAGAGACTCCTGTAGGTGCCAGTCCGAACCTCGTCGATCACGTTAGGCTCCAGGTCGATGTAAAGCGACCGAGGAACGTGTTTTCCGGATGAGGTCTCAGAGAAGAACGTGCTGAAGCCATCGTCGGATGGGGAGCCTTCGACAAGGCGACCATCGGGCTAGACGTGTCGGATCAGCGGGAACCAGACAAGAGCGGGGGTACGAAATTACACTCAGACCGTGTTCGACGGTGTAGAGTTCCCCTGTGGAGAGAAATAAGTATCAAATGAATGCAGATGCGTGTGCGACGCGTGTAGATGGCAAGAAAAGACATACAGCAGGCATTTCCAATCTGGACACCAGCCTGGCCGACGTGTACAGAGATGACTTCACGCATGATTTGACGAGGATTGGCTAGCAAGGGAGAAGGATGAGCTGGGGTGGCGCGAAAAGACGCGTGGTGTACTTACTGGAGAGAGGCAAGGACGGATGGTGGGCCAGACGGATGGGCCGAGGGTTAAAAAGGTCGAGAAACACATGGTGGTTATCTAATCATTCTCACGGATCGGCTAGTTTATGTCAGTGGACGTGCAGCTTTGACGGTCATGATCACGTTCAGGCCACTCGCAGGTGCCGTCGGCGCACAGAGCACCGTCCCCCTCGCGTATCTCCTCCAGGTCGACGACGTACGCGTCCTCCTCGACTGCGGCTCTCCAGATTGGTCCCCGGAACACCCCGAGCTCACCCACTCTTACTGCGACGCCCTGCGAGAGTGCGCCTCTTCTTCCCCTCCTGGTCCCCCCTCACCCTTTCCACAGATGCGCGCCAACCGTCGACCTCGTCCTGCTCTCCCATGGTGATCTTGCACACGCTGGCCTCTATGCCTACGCCTACGCCCGCTGGGGCCTCAAAGCACCCGCATACACGACCATCCCCGTCCAGGCCATGGCACGCATCGTCACTCTCGAAGACATCGAGGGAACCCGCGACGAGCAAGACGTCCCCGAGGAGGTGTCACCCAGCGTCTCTGACCCGCAATCTCTTCCCTCCCACCATTCCGCCCCGCCCAAGTACATCGCCTCCGTGAACCAGGTCCACGAGGCCTACGATGCTGTCAACACGCTCAGGTATTCCCAACCCACCCACCTCCAGGGTTAGTCTTGCGCGTCCTCGATCGCATGTATTTACTTCTATAATAATAATCATGATAATCAACATGCTGCACAGGTAAATGTCAAGGTATCACCATCACACCCTTTTCTGCCGGACATACCCTTGGTGGCACGATATGGAAGATTCGTTCCCCATCAGCCGGTACAATCGTTTATGCTGTCAACATGAACCACATGCGAGAGCGCCATCTCGATGGCACAGTCCTCTTTCGCCCCTCCGCAGGTGGTATCTTCGAGCCACTTGCTCGACCCGATCTCTTCATAACCGACGCAGATCGTGCAAACGTCATAACAAGTCGAAGAAAAGACCGTGATGCGGCCATGATTGGTGCGCCTTGGTTTTGTCCCCTTCCGCCTCCGACCAGCTCACCCTCTGTCTCCCAGATGCCATTGGCGCCACCTTGTCATCCAGGTGTTCTCTTCTGTTGCCTTGTGATGCCGGTCCTCGGCTGCTCGAGTTGCTCGTCTTACTCGACCAGCACTGGAAATATGCTGACTTCCGCTACCCCGTCTGCCTTTTGTCTCGCAACGGACGCGAAATGCTGACATTTGTCCGAAGTATGATGGAATGGGTAGGTGGCACTGTTAGCAAAGAAGACGTCGGCGTCGATGGCTCCGGTAAAACGGGATCTAAACGACGACGAGCGGATGACGAAGCAGACGACGAAGCATTGGGCGCGTTCGCGTTACGGTTCAAGTGCGGGCATATTTCTCCTCCCTGTCTCGCACTCACCTTCCGTCCAGATATCTCGAGTTTTTCTTGAATCCACAGGCACTCGTACAGAAATACTCATCAAAAGAACCAAAACTCATTCTTGCTGTCCCGGCATCTCTCTCACACGGACCTTCCAGGTCGTTATTTGCTGACTTTGCAGCGGTCCCTGGCAATGTTATACTCCTCACAAGCCGAGGAGAAGAAGGGACTCTCGCTCGCGTGCTTTTTGATAGGTGGAACAGCTCTCAAAGAGGCGATGATACCTGGGACAAGGGCAAGATAGGGAGCAACGTCATGATGGATGGATCTCTTCATCTGAGGGTACCTTCAGTCTTTCTCAGTCGAACGTTGGACGCTTAAGCTCTCCTAGATGAATTCAAAAGTCCCACTTCAAGGTGCCGAACTGGAATCCTACCTTGCCAAAGAACGCGCAGCCAAAGAAAAAGAAGCGGCGCAACAGGCTGCCATCGTCCGCAATCAACGCATGCTCGAGGCAGACGAAGACGAATCCGACGAGGAATCCGACTCTGACGAGGAGGACGAAGTCGAGCGTGCGTTGAATGAAGATCAGATGGACACGACCGACGGCGATTCCACGGCGCCGACTACCACACGTAGACGGAAAGCAGAGAAGACCGAGGACAATACTGACTGGGGACTTGATATGGACGACGGACTAACCAAAACGTTACTATCGTTCGATATCTATCTCAAGGGCAATGTCTCCAAGGCCACATCATTCTTCAAGAGCACAGGTAGTCATGCACAACGATTCCGTATGTTCCCCTATGTCGAAAAGAAGCGGAAAGTCGACGAATATGGCGAAACCGTCGACGTCGGAATGTGGTTACGTCGAGGTAAGGTCTTTGAGCAGGATGCAGAGTCCGATGAAATCAGAGATGCGAAACGGAAACAGGCGGAAGAGGAAGCAAAGGTCATATTCTTTCCTTTTTTCAAGGCACTGACTCAATTGACCGACGTTATGCAGACTGTGGTGCATGAACCTCCTTCAAAATATGTCGCGTCCGAGATCGAGATTCAACTAGCCTGCCGCCTCCTTTTCATTGACATGGAGGGTCTCAATGATGGTCGTGCCGTCAAAACCATAGTACCTCAAGTGAACCCTCGCAAAATGGTACGTAAAATGTCGCCTGTAGCAGCGGTTGGATTAAACACTATCTCTGTAGATTTTAGTGCACGCCTCCATAGATGCGGCGAGAGCCCTTATTGGAAGCTGTGGACAGATCCGCGCGATGACTAAAGACATCTATGCCCCCGAAACGGGTGAGAGCATACAAATTGGACAGCAGACCAACAGCTTCTCGATCTCACTAAGCGATGAGTTATTGAGCACGCTCAAGATGTCGCGGGTACGTAACATCTCTTATTGCGCTAGGCCGATATCTATACTCACCCATTGCCACTGATAGTTTGAGGACAATGAGGTTGGTTACGTGACTGGACGCGTGGTTAACCATTTCAGTTCCACTATACCGATTCTCGAGCCATCGGGTGTTTCAGTACCGGCTGATGCGCATGTCAGAACTGACGCTCCTCGTAATCGGGTACTCGGATCGAGGCTAGCACGGCCGCTCCCGCGTTCGACAATGATCGGAGAGCTCAAACTAACAGCTCTCAAGGCAAGACTTGCATCCATTGGAATACCAGCGGAACTTATCGGTGAAGGTGTTCTTATATGCGGGGCCGGAGCCAGACGAAATCAGCCGACGGACGACATCGAAGAGACTGTTGCGGTTCGCAAGACAGGTCGAGGAAAGGTGGAACTCGAGGGCAACGTCTCGAACGTCTATTATACTGTACGAAAAGAGATCTACGGGCTACATGCGCTGATAGCTGCCTAGTATCATGCAATGATATCCCACTAGTATCTGACTCTATGAACGAGCTTGACCAAAAATAATCATCATGTTCCTTTTCCCGCGTCCTCTTTCAAACTGACTATCCTGTTAAGTACCAAGACATCGCCCTGATTCATGCCGAGGGGATTTGATGGGTTGTCAAGCGTCGACAAGCGGGAATCCGAGTCTACAGAGAAGTACGCGACGCGTAGGCCCTGGAAGCGAATGCACTCCTTGCCAACCAGTTGCTCAGGAGTGACCACGGGAGTCTCGGGGTCAAAGAACTGCTGAGCCCCATCAGCTTTTGACTTGTCAGCACGAGCCTTGG
>JBBPQP010000465.1:0-25152 GCA_038092555.1 Boletus subgraveolens
GGGGGGGGGGGGGGGGGGGTGACGGGGGCCCAGGCCCGGTGGGCGGGGGGGGGGGGGGGGGTACTTGGTGCGGGCAGGGTTTGTATCTTGTGTGAGGTTGACGTCTGGGCGAGATCAGTTGGGGTGATGGGGGGAGAGGGGGAAGAGTCACCTCTCAGAGAGCTCGGGGAGAGGGGCCGCCTGTGTGCGGCGAGATGGGACTTTGGTGGGGGGCTGCGCTCGGCGGCGGTGGTGGTGGAGACGGAGGAAGAGGAAGGGGATGGGGAGTGTTCTGTGACGGGGCGGAGGTGGAAGGACATTGCGGTGGACATGGAGGGGGAGGTGAATGTGGAGGTGTTATATAGTGTCTGTATGACGGAGACGGATGATCGACGGAGGGGGAGTTTGTTTGAGGGCGGGGAATTAACGCAAGCCCGAGTTTGGAGGATGTTCATATCCCTCCAGCTCGCGACGGAGCGAGAATTCGATTGTCTCCGGTCCGCTTGGTCAAGTTAATGACGAAACTGCCAGAACTGCGCCTGCCACGAGGTCACCCAACAAGCGAGCGGGTCGTGCCAGCGCGCGCAGGTCTCCCATTGACTCATCGAAACGCAGCAGTCTCTGCACCAGATCAGGCTGGATCTCGCTCTCATTTCCATGTTGATTTACCCGTAGCTATAATTGAATAGAATAGAATGCGATTCATCATCCGTGCGTGTACAGTCCCTCTGATGCCGGTCATGGCCCGCATCAGCTTCGCAGGTTCTCCCCGCGTTCCTATCGCTGTCGGTAACTTTATGCCTGAATCGGCCCTTACTTTTTCTTCCACCGTCTGGCGTCTCATCGACATTTCCGAACGCGCCTGACACTTGGCTCGCTGTGATATTAATTGTCCTCTTTTGATCGCTTGCCGTTCTGACAACCTCTCTCACACTCCTTCTTGCCTGCATGGTCCTGTTCATCGGACTTTTCTCTTGCGCAGACAGGTCGGCCCCAATGCTCCCAACTTGTGTCGACGTGTCAGTGGGAGATCTCCCAGAAACCATCATGTGTCGACAAATTTACTTCTTTCTCTCCTCTTCTTTACCGCCGCATCTGGGCGATCTTGGCCTGAATCTCAACTCGCCCATTTCGCCCTGGGACAGCTCCTGTCATCATATCAGTCCACGCCAACCCCTTTACGACCACGTCACCTACGTTATATAGTACTTATTATTCATTTTATCACCACGCTTTTCATGTCACCGACACCACAAGTACGACACTCTCCCCTCCGTCCATCTCTCGTGCGAACCATTGTCCTCAGTCGTTATGAACGCTGCTGGGAATACTTTGGCGGCTATCTCGTTTCCCATCCTGTCAGCCGCTCTGATTGCTTCTGTCAGTAATGAATGTCCACCTCCGCTTTCTCCCCATCCTTGTTCAATTAGGCAACTATTGCATGTGGTATGCATGTCGGAAACGACGCGCTTCGCGATTATCATCATCATCTCAATCCATTCTCAAGCCCGTACCGTAGATCTGGCGTCATGGCTAAATGAACGTTCCTTGGAACATGCTTATCACGTCCTGTGTGCATTTTTCATCATACACAGGTTATCTGCCACCGAACTGTCTGCTCGTCGGCGTTCTCATGCCTAAGGTGATACCTCAGCCCCTCCAAAGCATCCGACACGCTGTCCAGAACCGACGTCGATGAGATCCTATTGTCCTGATCATCATTGGGTACGTGTCATGACGTATCATGATGGGAACAATCGCTTTGAGTCTCGAATCTGCAATTACGTGCGTGCTGTACTGGTACGGCTTGTCGCTGTCTCGAGAGTTGACGACATCCTCTCGATACATTCCCAACGTCTAAAAGAGAAATACGGCTCCACACAGCCCGCGGAGAGGTCTCGTCCGACCCTTGGACAACTGATATCGGAGTACGCACATCCGTGTCCAGCTTTGCGCCACGGGAATGATGCATGCCAGTGATGTATGATGCCACCCACAATTTGGACCGCGTATGGGAATCGATGACATAATCGGCTGTACACCTGCAAATATCCGAATCGATCTCATGGCCAGCGCGGGGTGAGGACACTTTTTTTTTTTTTTACCAGCGACAACCAGGTGACCTTGTACGAGATTCTTCAAGTGACGATTAGACGATACCCACACCCACCATGGTCGAGAAGACACTAAGCACTGGAACACTGAATCTGCGATTCATGCAGAATGCTCGTCGAGCACACCAGTTTCCACGGCTCGAACCCGAACAAGCACATGTAAAGGACGATGCAGAGTGGGAGGTGTCACCCGAAATCAGGGAGGCATGGGGACCGAGTGCTTATCGCGGCGAGAAGGCGTGAGTTTCTATTCATGTTCTCTTTGTTCTGACAATGTACATTTACGACCCTCGTGTCTTTGGACTTTGGTATTAGTGTTACTTACGAAACGTCTTACCTTCCATTTCTCTTCCCTTCGCTTCACGATACGTCTGCTGCGGACGGGCCGTCATCTTTATCTCCTTCAAACGCATTGCGTCCACGAGGTCGGCGAGTCTTTAACAAACGCGGCGAAGAAATTACCCAGGAGGTCCGCGGTTCCTCCTTACATCATAGGATCATCGAGCTAACCATCGTGGCTTCCAGGCCTCGAGTTCAAAAACGGACGCCGCACCCCCAGAGAATATAGACCAAGAGGCAAGCGAACAAACAAAAAGGAGCCGACCACACTCGATATCGTCTACCGGCGTAGCTTCTCTCACAACGAGGCAGTCCAAGAAGCCCCACAAAGATCCGTCCAAGGACGCGAAGAGTCTTATTTTTAACATGACCGGTGTCGGCACTGACTTGCGACAATCCTCCTCGATGCAAGGAGCTTCATTCTTACGGCCGTCAGGTGTTGACGCACCGGCAGACCTGACCAAGGCTTCCGATTCTACGAAGACGGAATCCCAGTCGTCAACCGGAGCTACGACTTCCTCCAAGCCAAAGGTAAAAAGGTCTCGCACGTCAGGGGAAGTAGGCAAAGCAAAGAAGAAGACGAGACTGACACTTATTGAGTAAGCAAACGAAAACCCCGCAAGTACGTTCTTCGGTTGCCGAGGCGTACATGGGTACTCATCATACCGATCTGCGAAGTGACCAACGGATCGCGTCTGGCGTCGAGGATCGACCGTTATTACTCATTTCCTTGCACCTCCTACGTATTTTTCCCTCGATGGTTCCATTACAGCATGCTTTGGCTGAAATCGGATCCCCTTGCGCACTTGCGGCATTCTGCTGTCATTAGTTGATATGATTAAGGCGCTTATGAAACTTTATCGGCGCGTCCTTGATGGCGTTGATCCCGGCGTGCCGCATTTTTCATCCCAATGTCAAATGTGAAAAAGAAGGTGCGTGCCTTTGATAGCCCTGCCCGCACTTTTCTCAATAGAAGTTCTTCATGTGGAATACTAGCCACGTCATATTCGTTCTGCGGATGGACTTAGGCGGCCGCACTGCGGACATGCAGCATACCCCTCCCATGTCGCACGCTTTTCCCGTGCTACCCACCCACAGCTCGTCCTTATCGCGCTTAGACTCACTATCTGGTGAGTATGCTTTATGCATAGCAGCAACGTCATGTTCCAATATTAGTACGGTTTATCGCTGCTCTGGTGGCCATTCGTCAAGCGTCCCCGATATCCCAGCGCTAAATATGTACGCTTTACCCCCCCTTGGACATATTCATTGTCGCTCGTGACATGGACATCCGAGATATGACGAAACAACGTATTGCATATTGCATCATAGTACACATTTTCAGGGGTGGGGTGCATTTGCAGCTTCCTTGGGGACCCCCATTTAGGACGAACGCTCTCGTCGCTTAACCAAATACGCGACGGGGTGGCATGTAAAGTCATTTTCTTTTTACAAGCCAGGGGTTGCGGTGCCGCGTGTACTTACCACTTAGGGGTATTCAGGGTTGGGGGTTCATGCTAGGTCCGACAAAGACCTCCGTTGGACCCTTCGGACGATGATATCATCACAAGACTCATTGCGCACCTTGCATGATGATGGAATGCCACCAATGCCATGTTTTCTTTTTTTTTTTGGTAACCAAAACAGGTTCCGTGATAGCTGTCCCGGGTCGACAACGTCATTTGAGAAGTCCAGAAGTTGGGTCCCGCGGCGGTTGACGCAAACGGCGTTGGTGATGTGTATCCGAGAACATTTTGCGGTTTACGCTCGAAAACGACCCCCGGTCTTGCAGGAACCGTGTTGACTGTCATAGTACGCCAACGCCAGTGTGTTTGGATTGCTAAACATCTCGGTGATAATGCGGGGGAACGCTGAGCGATGTGTGTGATATGATGGACACCGGCTTCGACACTTGTTCATTAACGAATATTTCTGGATGCCGGGAAGGGAGGAGATGCTATTTCAGTACGAAACGTTGCAGGACCGTCATCATGTTCCGGTGAACATGGACCCGCGGGGTGGAATATATGATGGCATGATCCAAGCTGGTCGGGTCTTGACGTCACCCATGCACGTGACACAATCGAATTGCTTTTAGTTAGGATCCGAACGCTGGTTCTGAGCTGACAACGCATATTATAAAAATGCTCAGCGCTTCTTCTTCTTTTTCGAGCTAGTCCCAAACCGAGGGCGATTGATATATGTAGTCCCATCGATAATATCGGACAGGGGCACACACAGCGTCCGAAAAAAAAGGGGGGTGCCTTGTCCTAGGTTGAGTCAGAGTAACGTTAGGTACGTTAGCTGCTGTCATTATCTTCGATTCCATGCCAAGAAAACACGATCAGGAAGTCTTTCGACCCACCCCTGAGATAAGTATCAAGTCGTGAAATGACGAACTCGTATCGTGATCCCGCTCTCACGTCGCAACACGGACATGTCGTACGATTGAATTACCCAGCGTTCTCCATCCAAAGAAAGGTGTGAAATAGCATGAATAGCATAAATAGCGCGTTTGTAAAACTGAAGTTCATAAAGATAATATCAGCGTTCGATCATCTGCTTTCGTATCCACCAAAAAGACGTTTGGGAAAGAGAGAAAAAAAGGGGGGCCGGAAGCGATGGGCGGAGGCGAGTGAGATGTCCTGATGCCGATTCAGATGACACTTGTTACCATAGCCATCGTTTTTTTTTTCCCTCGTTTATGTGGCCACCGCGCGTTGACGTCGGCAGAGTGAGATGCGAACAGAGGGGAGAATCGCTCTCATCGGTCCTCGTCATCCATCCTTGGGAAGCTGCTGCCGCTTGCGGTGTAGTAAAGACGGTCATACGGCGAGCCGGCGGAACCCCTGCTTGCGTTGGACGGAGGCAAGAGCTCTCCACGCTCGTTCACTCGCACACCCGTACCTCCACTCGAGAACGAGAGATATGCCGTACTGAGCGAACCTTGCTTGCTCAAAGAGGATACACCCAAAGAAGACGTGCCAGACGACCCGAGGTCCGCGAAACGCACCGAGGAGAACTGGGATGCGGGCGCCCCGGAACGCGTGGAATGGAGTGCCACAGAACCCGTTGTCGTCGAGAGTGTGCCCGCAGCTTCCCTCGATCCGAGGGACTCGATGGTCGCCATGCGGCGCACGAAGCCACCCATCATAGCAACATACTCCTCTTCCTCGCCACTACTTTCATACTCCTCCTCATCCTCCCTGCATGGCGATGACCGCGGTTCGGAGGATCCATCATACATCGCCGGTCCGCCTGGAATAGCTCGCCGATGCCCCTGTAAACGCCCATGCTCGTCTACATCCTCGCATAACGACGACGTCTCGGCACATTCGTCTGGTGTCTGAGGGTTATACATGTCCAGATAAGGATAAGTAGGTCCGGAGGCGCCATAACCATAAGAATACACGAGGACGTCGTCGTCCTTGTCACTTTCTTTGATGGATTCGCCGTCGTCGCGGGTGGATGAGAAGGACTCCGGACCTACACTGGCCTGTGAAGCGTGGCGAACATGCCCACTCTCCCATGTCGGGGCTGTTTTCCCGATATCGAGGTGAACACCGCTGCCACGATGACCAGGCTTCCAGGATGCACAAGATCGGATCTCGGGTGAATCGCGGGCAGTCATCGGACTGTTGGGGCTCTCTAGCGTTGGGGAGATATCAGAAAGCATCGTGTCCGGTTCCGCTTGAGTGACTGAGAGACGACTCGTTCGTCGGAGCATGTGAGGCGCGCACGAGGGTGCTGTGACAGCACCGACAGATTGTGTCTGGGACGGCGTGTCAGACCCGACTTGCGTTAGTGATGATGATCCGTGGCTGGTCGCGTGACTAGAAGGTCTCCGAGATGTGGGTGGTGAGATCCTCGGGAGTGAAGTGTCCCGGGGAGGAGGGTCTGAATGAGAACGCGAACGACCCGTACAGGAAGTCGAGGGTGCAAGGGTGCTGATTGAGTTGTACTTGGGCAATGTGATGTTTGATTGATTGAGGGTGTGAGTAGAATCCTCCGATTGAGTGAACCTGAACGTTGATTTTGAAAAATGGAGTGGAGATGAAGCCGAAACAGGCGAGGCGTCTTCGTGATCAGATGGGAAGTATGGAGAATATTTTGGACTATTGCCCTCAGAGATAGGGTGTCGTATCCCGTAATATGAACGCAGAGTATAGATAAATGAGAGCTGAGACGCAAGAATGATCAGCATACTTTCCAGATACTGTCAGCCACAGACTCACAGCCATCATCAATGTCACGACGAGTCGCAGTATTGCTGCAGCTAACCACGCGGCAAATGGCGCTGTACTACACGCGGAGGTTATTGTATCCGTAGCCGATGTATACCAGGAAATATCAATGTCCCAGTTACAGAGCTGACTGGGATGCCACAGCAAGACAAGAAAGACGTTCAATATAGCACTAGCAGACAGCAAGAGCAGATAACATGCTCGAAGGAGTGATCCTGTGTACCGCCAAGCGCGGATATGACTTCGCTGGGGAAACAGTGGCATCAAAATGGATATGATCACCAGAGCGACTGCAAGTGCAGACATGATGCCGAGGACGAGGGCACAAACATGTTCGGTCTCGCCTGAACCATCGGCGAATGCAAGGAAGTAACGGACGGTGGTGTACGTTCCCCAGATACCTAAGGACGTGGCATGTAAGGAATGGCTCCCCAAAACAGATACGAGCGACCAGCGTACCGAAGAGAAGTTCGAATGCGAAGTTAATCGCGTACAAGCGACGAAGTTTCATTTTAGTTTGACGATCTTCTGAGCTCTTGTGTTCGGCAGCGGTGATTGGATCACCTAAAAGATTGAGACCGAGATCCCAACCCGACGTCGGTCCATCGGGGTGAGTTGGTTGTCTTTGTATGAGGTCTTGGAAGGACGCAGATGAATACAATCGGCTCGTCGGATTCCCACCTCTCTCCGGCGTGGGACGAAGGAAGGATGCAGCAGAACGCAAAGGAAGATCAGAGTCTTTCTCGTTGGTGAAAATAGCATTGTGTAGGTTGAGAGCGGCCATGGTTCAAAAGTGAGCGTGGTGGCAAGGTGAGCCTGTAGTAGGATACGTGAAAGATCGTGAGTCTACAAAGGGATGGTGGTGGTGGATAGACACCAAGAAAGACAGAAGAAAAAACAAACACTTTTCGTTGCTCATAAATGTCACGAGGTTCGTTTGACCGTAGGTTGTGTGCGCGTTATCTTTCTCTAGTAACAGGGTCATCACGCGCGTTTAAATGTAAACATTCCTCGTCAGTGTTCAATGGCACAATCAACGTGGAACATGAACTCACCGCGTAACGGCTGAAGGAGTCAATAGTGAAGATGAACCACGATGTTCGACATGGCTTTGTTGCCCTTTTTTGTGTTTAATTCCATAGCCTTCAAGGTTTAGCGCGTGATTTATCTTCGCGCTCAATTCTACCAACGGACCAATCACAGTGCGGGAATGATGATTCACTGATCACATAATTGGCATAAAAATGAGTCGGCTAGATATCAAGAATCTATCAGATTGGGTAAACAGTAAGTCTGACGAAATTAAATTATCCCTCTTTCTGAATCTCGGTCACTCATGCAACGGCAGTCTTCACCGCGTCAAACTCTTCCCTGCTGAGGTTGAACAAGTTGTTTGCAAGTAAGACGTCGTCGAAGATAGTACGTAGTCTGTGCTTTTGCACATCGGAGAAGCTACCATCGCACAATACTGAATACGTGTGAAGCAGTCTTATCCAGATACAGGCATCAGCAAATGCCCACTAAGCGGCAGGGTAGCCACTAACCTGACAGCGTTCTCTTGGAACTCGACATCTCTCTCATTATCGCCATCCGCACCGAAAGGAACGGGCTCCACTAGTGCAGATATGAGTGCGTCCAACAGGGAAGAACCGTCTGATGCAGTATTACTCTGCAGTGCTTCCATGGCAGTACAGGAAGTGGATGCAGATGCTGGATCCGAGAGCATGGATGCGTGAGAATTGGGATGAACTGGTGCATTTGTAGACGAAGGCGCGTGCACACTCGCAGGTGTACTCGGGGTCTCCCCACATGTCGGGGTAAGTAACGTATTAACGAGAAAAGCTGTCTTGCGCCGCAATGTAATGTCTGAATCTGTCACAGGATATGATGACACGGCTTAGCGGGAGAGCATCTAAAACTCAACTCACCATCAAGAGAGTTACGTAGAGCATTCCAACCTTGTAAATCAGTGAACTTTTTGACTGCGGCAGCATTATGCTTCAACAGGCCAGATAACGCGTACATGGCTTTCGATCGAGTACCCGCAGAGTTGGACGAGGGTAATAGGCATGCAAGAATGGCAGGAATGGGATCCAAGGCCAAATACTGTCAAGAGAGAACAAGGCTGTCAATTTAGATACTACATCAATCCAGAAGGCAGACTTTGTTTGACTCACGGATAACTGGGCTGCTGGATTGTTCTGCAGCGCCGTTCCGAGCACCCATAAAGTTTGTAACCTCAGACCGTCTGTGATGGAGGGAAGACCAACGAGACCGTGTAGAGGCTCCCACATCTTCAGCTTTTGGAGATCTATCAGGCAATAAATGCCATGTGCAATTGGACAAAAGCCAACGCACCGTTTGCATTATCGATGCTCTCTACGAGCTGTTGGGACAGGGCAACCCGTCAATTTCAGAAGGGTTCTTCGAAATCGCAGGAGCTACGTACCATTTCCAAGTCATCCATTGCGGCTATTCGCTGATCTTCGTCTTTGGAAACATCGAGAGCAACATCGAGGGCTTCTTTCATCAGCTGTGCATCTGGTTTTCCGAGAATGTAATCGATGATTGCAGGGTCGATATCTGTTCTCTCGGAAACAGCTGCGCGTTCGCCTGGAGAAGAGTGCTCAATACCCCATCGCAGAAGAGATTCCATAGCTGATGCGTTGGTCAGTTGCAAGTTACAGATCGACTTTAAAATGATCTCATATCATTCGACGTTGTACGAGAAAGATCTACTCCTGTCCCGGCTGGGTTCGGCTGCTTCGGCATCTTTGCGGAGTTTGACGGGGTTTGAACCATACATAATAGGCCTTGTTGGTTTTGTGCACGCATGTTAATTTTTTCAAGTTGAAGTTTGAAGTGAGTTTTCTTTTCTGACCTGCTTCGAGTGATGATTTTCCATATACCATACGTTTTACCACATTCCGAACACACTGTGTGGACAAAACCTTGATTTCAGCCTTGTCTGACCTTTATTCAGTCGTTTTGGTCTCAATATGCTAATTGTTATTTCCAGACAAGACATGCTTGTTCATTGGCAAGAGGTGTGTAATCTACCAGTCGTTATCATTTTTCCCGATGAGATTTATTCGATGGGCGGACTGATCGTGCTCTTGCCGTCACGTCCCCTCGTGTACAATATGGGGATGGCCAAGAGTCCTTGTGGAAATGCATCGAAATCTGATCCTTTTTTTATACCCCGTTGTCGTACAGCTACTCATCGCCAGCTTGCAGGAATCGTGCGACGGCCATGTGCCTTGATTCCTTCATGTCATTACCGTGATCGTCACAGTGCGTTTCGGTTAATAGGGTATCTTGTTAGCGCGTTTCTGCATCGTGTGTGGGTTGCAAGATGTTCATTGGCTGTAGAGGGGCGCGCCGCAGTCGTGCGTTCGAACATGGGCAACGATGCAGATACAGCCTTTGAACTCGAGTAGGTATAAAGAAGTTTGTACCCTTGGCATGTAGCCAGTACTCTCCTATTGTCTTTTGCGAATGCATCGAAGAGTAGCCCACACCGCTGCCGCGGTTATTCCGCGAACATATTCGACGGAGCGGTTGGCGAGATTACAAGACCCCGCCAGAGTCGTCGCGGATGAAACGAGCTATTATGGCACAGAAGATGTCCATGTTCCTCGACGAGACTCCAGTTCTGACCTCAGTGGCTACGACGTGACTACCCACGACGACAACGAGCAACAGCACTGGCGACGTCTCGATTCACTCGGCGAGAGCATCCTGAGCGGTTTGGACGGTCCAGGGGAAGCAGAACAGGACAGGATGAGGAAGAGCCCAGAGAGCATGCGGGGTTCCCTTCACAGGGTAGCAGAGGAGGACGCAGACCCTCCTGCACCTACAGATCCCAACGATATGCAGCTCGAGCCAGAAGAGATTGAAGAAGCTATTGAATGGGAGTTGGAAGAAAATGGGCTGTATGGAGGTGAGCCTTGACCATATGTCCTAGTCTTTCGTTGACACCGTCCATTGTCTATTAGGATCGTACAAGCGACTCCTGGCATTGTATACGTTCGTGCCATTGTCAGCGCTGATCACCTTTGCAGTCCTCGCAATACTGCCGCAGTTTGTGTGGCCTCATCCGAGTTCTTCATCTCACTATCCGCCACTCTTCCCCACCCCCCTCCCAGAGTTCCTCCTGTCGTCGGCTATGTTTGCCCTGGCCCACCAACTGCGTGTTCCGCTTTACACAGTCTCGTCGCTTCTACTACACCCCAACATAGCCTCGCTTACAACTATCTTCTTACACGTGTCGATCGTCAACCTCTTGCGCCTTGCGTCGCTTGCATTGCTACGTGTCCGTCACAACATGGACAGTCTCAAACCAACGTGGAAGGACCCGTCCTTTCACACCGTCTGGTGGCTTTCCCTCAATATCGCAGAGGTCTTGGTGTCCCTCGTACAAGGCTATCAACACATCACGTTTTACCGTGATGTCATGGTACCACCTGGTAGGGAACGAGAGTTTTTAGAGCGGCTCAAGGATGGGGCCACTCCTCCGCTGGGCGATAGAACCCCTAATGGATGGCAGGGCTCTACTGAGCAACTACCGGGGAATTCTCACGACGATCTTCGACAACTTGAAGACCAAAGTGGAGAACACTCGCACAGAAGCGCAAATGCGCTCGATTCGCGCGTCCAACAAAACTTCGACAAGTATTTCGCCATAAAAGCGAGAGAAGAACTCGAAGAGGTGTACGGCGTTGCCCCCATCGTATGTCTCGTGTCGTTTATGTGCTACGTGTCGTATCGTATCTGACAAGCATTGACAGAAAATTCCCGTCGTCGTGTCCTGCTTGCAACGTTTTGATTCAATCATCCTCTCCGTTGGTCTCACGCTTCTCGTCTCGTCTGCTTATCTCCGCTCGCCTCTTTCTGTCCCAGCCACAGATAGTAGGATCATTCCATACCCGATCATCTCTCATAAGCCGCTCATCGTCACTTTTCCAATCGTGTTGCTTATCCACTCGTCTCTTTCATCTCTTTATACGCCGATGATTCTTCCTCGTATTGGCATCCATACTGCTGCGTACGTCAGTGCTCTCGTCAGTTTGATGTGTTTCTTTGCAGGTCTGGCGGTATGGGGGGTTTTGTCGTAACCCCGTGGGGATACTCACCAAATGCGGAGCGGAGTGAATGCTGCGTTGATCTCGGATATCGAGTTAGCTATCTATTGATAGTGTCTTACGGTCTCTTTGTATGAATGTAAAAAAACAGGCGTTATTGATGAACTCGGTGAACTCACGGGTGATTCAGCGGCCCAGTCGTAGATCAGGATAGTAAACACCGATTCGTCTCCTCTGGACAACGTACAGCTTCTACAGTCCGTAAAGAGTTCTGAAAGTCCCCCCCAGCTATGCGTAATCGTCGTCATCTCCGCCGAACAACCCTCCAGCCCAACGCGCAAGGGTGCACCCTGTTGCACCGAACAAGAATGACCAGTCAAACAAACTTCCGAACAGCGAGTACTGTGGGAGAGAGGAGAACAAGTTGACGTCACCATCGTCCCCCCCGTTCATACTCGAGAATGAAGAATGGGAAGGGGGGAACATCGTCCGCAGCTGGACCAATGTGCTGAGAAGATAGATACCCTGAATAAAAGGGTCAATACATCGATGCATTTCTAACGTGAGACGCAAACCATGAGCTGTGCTAATAGAAGCAGCATCAAAGAGGCGGAGATATTGCGAGATGTAATTCGGAACGCCTAGTCATAGGGTGGCCATTCAATACACTTTTTTTTTCTTTTGTTCTTTTGTTCTGGGAATGGCCCGACTTACCCTTGTAACACCTCTGAGAACCACTCTAACGCTGCTGAGGATGATGGCTCCCACGAGGATTAGACTAATCTGCCTGGATAGCGATGGGATATCTATGCTTGGTTTCCCAGGTGCAGCTGGCAATAGGGAAAATAAGTAAGCGAAAGTATGCGCGATAACATCCCCATAAGACGACGTTTTGTCATCCGTGGATGACGGTGGAGATAGTAAATTCATGACGGACTGGCGGAGGCAAGCGCATATCAGTGGAAAGAGGGCACAAGTAACAGCACATGAACACTTGCGCTGAACACCCTACACACGCAATACACCGCCCATACCCTGCTAAGAATTTTGCCGCGGATGGACAATGCAAATTCAGTGTTTTCGCGATTGCGTTTCAACGCTGCCACCCTGGTCGTCATTTGTGATTCGAGCGCTTCCAAGCCAATGACTTCTTGTTGCAAGGAACCCTGATCTGATGGAAAGCATTGAATACCTCACGTGCCCGGTAATTCAAAAGGTATGAAACCTTACGTGCATCACGTTTGAAAGTCGCCCGTGATAGCCAGAAGCCATCGGCTTGGGGCTGCCACCGATATTCAGCCACATCCTGTCGTCAAGAGAGAAGTTCATACCTTTGAAGCCACACATACATTGAGATCGCGCGTACGTTCACGTAAGTCAGACCGCACTCGTTCGAGAGCGTTCTCCGCCGAAACAATAGAAGCAGCGGAGGGGACAGCCCTGTTTGCGATATGGAAACATTGAGCTGTGGGGCTTTTTCTAGTCACATTAATCAACGACTTACGCCTTGCGTGTAAATGTACCCCATGCCCCGTTCACGGCACCCAGACCTGATAGAAGCCCGAGGATGATCGTTCCGAGGACCACCAGCCGAGTGGCTGTCGATGTGAGAGGATTGTACGACGTAAATTCCGCGGGAAGTGGGATGAATGACAGGGTAAAGATAAAGAGAGCGACAGGGAGCAGAAAAGCGATAGCTCTGATGTTGAGAAGACTAGGTGTTTCTAAAGAGTCCGATGAATGAATTGTCATGGACCGCGATGTGAGCGTGGTGACAAGTGACGAACCTGAGCGATATGTGAGAACCATGCAGAAGGAGGCCGGAATGAGAACAATGATAGTTGATAATAAGAGGAAGAGAGACACTCTCCACGTGTACAATCGGATGCTGGGTACAATGGCATCGGTCAGGAATGTTGACAAGCTCGTATGAGCACTCACTAGGGGTCGAGGAGGCTGAACCCTTGACACAGCAGCATAGCGAACAGCATACAGCATTCCGTGAAACAGATAGAAAAGGATGATTGCGCAAGGACGGAATGCCATGACTTTGTTGAACCTGACTTTGCCGTTGTCGCTGACTGTGGGAGGGCATCTTGCGTGGCAGGGGCGAGGAGCTCAAGGTTATTGTATAGCCCTCTTTTCAGGAATGCACGACAGCATAGAAAGACGCAGATACTGGCTCCAAAAAATTGGTTAGTACTCGATACAAGAAATGTGGGTACAAACCTTGCGACGAGTAACAGCAGCGCTGCCAATAACATGGTGGACCGGGAGTGACATCTAACCCTAACCCTGTCGTAGGGTTTCGACACTGCCCCACGTGCTACAGCCTTCGTCGGCTGCACACAAACGGACACGACGAAACGTCGACGACGACGGCGACGGCAAGCAACGACATGAACGAACCAAGTCACAAGGCAGAACCAACGACAAAAATCGACAACGAGCAAGCAACAGGGACCAGCATCTCCCATTCTCACCAACCACAGCCTCTGGTAGGACGCCCAATTTCAGCTTTTGTGTTCCTAGCATTGATGCCGTGTCCAGCAAGGGATCATTTCCGCTGCCCAGAGAGGCGATCTTGCGACAATCCAACAACTCATCGAGTCGGGCAATGCGACCGTGAATGACAGAGATGACCAGAATGTGTTCGTCGCGCTTAACGAACGTCCCGTTCCTCCTCGCATATACTGACTTTGTTACACAGCACGCCACTTCATTGGGCTGCGATTAATGCCCAGCTTTCAACTTGCCGGTATTTGCTTGAACAGGGCGCCGAGGTCGACGCCATCGGTGGTGATCTTCAAGCGACCCCCCTCCAATGGGCCGCGCGAAATGGATACCTTTATATCATACATCTACTCATATCGAATAATGCCGACCCAACCATCTCAGACTCACAGGGATACAATGCCTTGCATCTGGTCACACACTCCTCGTCTGTGATGCCACTCCTCTATCTGCTCCATCAACCCGTCAATGTGGACTCTCGCGACCTACAAGGGCATACGTCGCTCATGTGGGCAGCATACCAGGGAGACGCGCTCTCTGTTGACCTGTTGTTGAAACATGGCGCAAATCCTAATCTGAAAGATGATGTTGGCCTGTCACCCCTCCACTGGGCTGTGGTAAGAGGCAACAGGGTCATCCTTCGTCGCCTCGTCGAGATGGGTGGGGATATCCATGCAAAAGATGCGGAAGGACGAACTCCAAGAGATATGGCCACCGAACTCAAAAGCTTGGGTGCATGGAAGCGCGCCATGGAGGAAGGCGGTATGTCTGAATTTGGTGTCAAGAAAACAAAACCACTAAGCGAAGTGAGTGTTTCCTGCACGGCGCAATACCTCTTTATCGATGTTCTCGGCAGAGAAACACAAAAATTGCCATCTTCGTGTTACCTTCAATATTCCTGTACATTATCTTTACCACCTTGAGTATTCTTCCATGGTATACCGGTATAGTACTCTCAATGGCCGAGTTTTTCGCCATGCATCACGTGAGTTTACCTCCTTTGCATTGAATTTAGCTCATTTACAATGTACCAAGATTGTTACACGTGTTCTTTTGAACAAGGACAGCTATACGGGGACCGTCAATCAAAGCCCATATTTCGCAGGCATTATCGCTGCGTCCATGCTATGGGTTGGGTACGGTTGGGTTACTAGACTTGTCAGAGGTATCATGTCATCACCATCTAAGTGTTGATCTAGTCTTACCTCAGTCTTTGGCAGAAACGCCTGAGCATCCATTCATCCATTTGGCTTTCGCACTGGTCTTTGGTCTGTGCGCATACAACTTCTTCCGAGCAATCACCCTTGATCCGGGTGCATGTCCTCGGCCAGCGAACGACGCGGAGCTGAAAGCTGTATGTTCTGTCTCTAATATCTTCACTGTCGTGCTGACACAACAATGATGTAGATAATAGAAGACTTGGCCTCAGAGGGGCGACTTAATGGTCAAACATTCTGTATTCAATGCATGGTAGGTGTCATTTTGTGTTATGTCGCCTTTTCTACAAGTCATGTCCAGGCAAGGAAACCTCTTCGATCGAAACATTGCCGCGTATGTGACAGGTGTGTCTCAAGGAGCGACCAGTAAGGCGTTTATCACCCTCTCTCAGACCTTTCTAACCCTTCAACATTAGCCACTGTCCATGGGTGTGGAATTGCGGTTCGTTCTTCGTCAACCAGAACACCCAAGTACTGACTATTCTTTGCCAGTTGGTGCAAATAATCACCGCCAATTCCTGCTGTTTGTGACAACTCTCGCCATCGGCATCGGTTTGTTCGACTACCTCAGCTATGAATGTGAGCCACGAACACAACTTAGTGTGTGTCCCCGCTAATTATCAGCCGCAGTCTTCACCACCGTCCTTCCACATGAGCCGATTCCCAATAACTGCTCACCCATCTTATGCGTCCCCGCCTTCAAGGACGCGTTCCTTCTCTCCATCGCATTTTGGTCTACTCTCCAACTCACCTGGACGTCCGTACTCCTTGTGACACAATACTGGCAAGTCGCCCGTCAACTCACCACATTCGAAGTCTCCAACCTCGGACGACACGGTTTCATGGGCGGCCGCGGCGGCCTCGCAGCTGGCGGCGGTGGAGCGGGAGTTCAAATGGGACATCGCCACCATCACCATCACCAACACCAACACCAGCATGCGTCGGGTTCCGAGCGGAGCGATGAGGACAGCGAAGCAGAAGGCGGGGCCCACAAGCATAATCACCGACATGGCAGTATATTCGCCATGGCGACCGCGCCGGGGACGTGCGGCGGGTTCCTGCTCAACCTACTCGGACTCGACAGGTTTACGCGGGGGAGGGCCGCCCATGGGCTTGCGCTCGCATCGTCGAGTGCGCGTGCGAGGAATCCGTTTGATTTGGGCGTCGTGAGGAATTGTAAGGATTTCTGGACAATGGGGAGGGAGGTTGGCGTCGAGTATGGGCAGGTGTATGATGTTCCACTCGAAGGATTTGAAGAGGCTAAGAAGAAGAAAGAGATGGAGAGAGGAGAAGTGGAGCATGAGCATGATCCAAATGGGGGGAGAAATAAGGGTCTCTTGGGAACGCTTGGGTTGAGGATGGGGGGTTCGAGTCGGAGGGGGTATGAACCGATCAGTCAAGTATAGTGCCATGTTTTTGCGCCGATTCCTTCACAGCGCTTTGCTTGCCTATTCGCGTCTCCCTGCTTCTGTGTTTTTTTTTGTTCCATCAATAGTTATGATTATCCCGTTCTGTTCAGATTGCTACCCCAAATATTCACGATACCAGTTGGTCCAGGACATGGGTGACCGAAACCGCTTGCAACATCCGCGGGAATTGTCCTGCACTCATGTCATACAGTGATTAGAATCTCATGGATTTTCGGACGCATGCCTCGCACTTGATTATACAAGGACTAGACACCTAGATGTATATACAAATTGCGTTGATCGAACGGTATCTCCACAAGACGCATCGTTTTGTGCAACGCAAATGCTGCGCGGGTATGATCCAGATGACCCGACGCGTCAACCATGTTCTCATAGAACACGGACGTGATCTTGTCCGTGTATGTATCATCCACGGCCCACATCGTTCCGATCACGGAACGGAACCCAGCAAACTGCATCGCCGAAGCGAGGTGGATGACCTCGTCTAGACTCGATTCGTTGCACACGGTGGTGTGGCAGGCAGAGAGGTATGCGAATTGTGGGTTTCGCATGTCACACTGAATAATGTCCTCGACTTTCAGATGACCGTCGTAGAGCGCGAACGCGAATTCGAAAGGGTGTTCTTGGTTGGGGATCCCATGACAGGCGAGGTGGACCCATTCGTTCTTGCTCAGTTCCTCGGTGAGTCTTGCGACAGTTGCATTTAGACCCTCGATGCACGTAAATGTTCCGAGCGATGCGACGCAGCGGGATACGCTAGCCAGTTCGGAGCCGACAGAGAGAAGTGACTGCTCCCCAAGGGCTTGTGCCTGACCAAGTGCAACGAAATGTGGTCATTCTGTGACGGGACTCGACCGACTCTGTTGTCTGGCACGGATGAGTGCCGTCAAGGTTGGTGTACACAATGAGATATAAAGATCAGAGAAGTTCTGTTGCCCCTTCCTGTACGGCCCAGCGGCATGTGATGGTAGAAGAGAGAACTCGGCTGTCGGGCACCACCAGACGCGAGATCCACGATGCTGAAACGTCTGAAGAACTTTTGCTACGGGTGAAACGACCACATCCCAGAGTTCTCGTAAGATGAAGGCGAGGTCTTTTGTCACGTCCTTGACCTTGGCGCGCGATGATACAAAGCGCAGCTTCGATGATAGTTGACTAACGCATGCTCTTGTGATTCGGAGAGGAATATGAATAGGGTCTCGGTCGAGTAAAACGACTAGTGCATCGCAGCTGTACTGGCTAGCACTGACGATAATAACTGGCCCTTCGCCAGCTGCTTTTCGGAGCTCCCGAAAAGAGCGCGGGCAACAGGAAACGCGAGAGACCAGGCAGTCTACGAATTTCAATGACCACTTTTTGCAATTGGATGATGAGGTGCCACGCCTGATCATGCTGCGCTCCGCCGGGTGAACCAAGAACGCCGCGAATGAGCGAGCTCAATCGGGCGAATTTGTCTGCCAATGTCCTCCCAGCCTCGCCAGATGCAACGACTTCATCGAGAGGAGAGCGGAGGCGGGTCAATTGGCTCCAAAACACAGCCCGGCCTTGTTCGAGAAGCTCAACTGCGAGTGCAGGAGCACCACGACGAAGACAAGCGGAAAATGCGTCCACTGCAAGCGATGATGTAAGTTTTTTGAGAACTGCAAGATGCTGAGGCAAGGAAGGCAGGGCAACCACATGCTCAACGAGTAACCGAAGAGACGTCTCGTATGCTAAAGGGAACGAAGAGTGTCCAAACTCTTCAGCTAAGCAAACCCATTCTTTGGCGGCAGACAGGTCGGCGGAAGACACTGTTTGTGATGTATGCGCAAGGGTAGAATAGAGACCGAATAGTTCTTCCTGGTCCTTTATTTGACCAAGCTGCAAGAACCGAATACGGAGACAGCGCGCGAGGTGGCTCAATGACTTGGATCGAGCGGGGTGGCTACATGGGAGAAATTCCACAGCCTCTTCGAGGTCGCCAGTTTCCCCCAGCTGGCTATAACGGGTGTAGAGACGGATTGCGAGATTGCCCAATGTCTGGGCTCGGAATGGGTGGCCGCACGGGCGAAGCTCCAGTGCTTCTCGGGAGAGGATGATGGCCTGCTCGAGGTCACTCATGACTCCTAGCTGGGTGTATCGAATGGAAAGGTAATCTGCAAGGTTGTTCAACGCGCAAGATCGACCAGGATCCCTACATGGGCGAAGTTCCAGTGCTTCTTGTGCGAGATTGATGACCTCCTTGAGGTTGTTCGTCACTCTGAGTTGGTTGTACTGAATGAAAAGGTAACGTGCGAGGTTATTCAATGAGCAGGATCTAGTAGGGAAGCCAGGCGGCGAAAGTTCCAGTGCCTCTCGGGAGTAGATGATGGCCTCTGGTAAGTCACTCATCACCCCGAGCTGCGCGTGCCGCGCGAAGAGACAAGCCGCGAGGTTTTCGACTGACTGGGGTCGATCAGGGTGCCACAAGGGACACAGTTCCAGTGCTTCTCGGGAAAAAACGATCGCCTCCTCAAGGTTGCTCACCGACCCCAGATGATTGTTCCGAGTGTAAAGATAAGCTGCAAGGTTGCTGAGCAGACTGGGAGAATTAGGGTCTCTGAGAGGACAAAGTTCGTGTGCTTCCCGGGCAAGGATGATGGCTGTATCGAGGTTGTTGATTGTTCCTAGCTGGTGGTACCGCGCGAAAAGGTCAACTCCGAGGTTATTCAACGAAAGTACGCGATTGGGGTGCCCACACGAACGAGGTTCCAGCAGTTCTCTGTTAAGGGTGATGGCTTCCTCAAGGTCACCCATTCCACCTATCTGGTCGTATCGTCTGGCAAGATAACGTGCAAGGTTGTGTAATGATGTGGGCCGAAGAGGATGTCCGTGCGAGCAAAGCTCCAGCACATCCCGGCTGACGGCGATGACCGCATCGAGGTACTTGATTCTACCTCCTCGCCGAAACAGGCTGAAAAGGGAATTTGCCCATGAAATCAACGGTGCTGCTGGAAGAAAGACGAAGGATAGGATCATTTTATTGCTCTCTACATCGACAGAAACATCGAAGTACCATCTGAATTCATCTGAGCCGAATAAATGAGGTTTAACGTCTGTTGACTAGAAGAGAAACTCACCGTATTGTGGCGTCGTATGGGACTGTGCTGCTTCACTTATAATCTGAACATTCAACAAGACAGAATGAGCAATGACGCTGCTGTAGAATAAAACGAGAGTGCTTGTACCCAGTTTCCTGTGTTTCCCTGACCCCGTTTCTTGAGCTTCTGCCATGCAGACGCCATGCGGTACATATCAACATGGCTGCTTTGCACAGTGAACGTTTGAACTCAGTTTGTGTCAGGTTACGCTAGCCCCTAGTACGAGGTTAAATAGACGTGGGAAACTGAATGTTCAAACGACTCTGTTTTCTGGCACGAGTTTTTTCTCGCTAAAAGTGCAGGTCGTGCGAGCGAAACGACACCCACGACGACGACGAGAGTGGCAACGTTAAACCTGGATGATACCTCGAAACTCTACTCGCAGGCTGGAGACGACTTTGGTGTCGTACTCCCGGCAAAGTCTTCCACGACCAGCCCGACTCTACTCGACCCCATCGAAGAAGGTCCATGCCCCCGCCGCTGCATTTGCTCAGCTTCAGGTCCCCCACGCGGATGCTTTTCGCTATACAACGCAGAAGGACCCGTTGACGGAGGAGGGGATGCCCTTTGTCAATGATATGCGCGGATTTTTGCACCGTCGAATTCCCTACACCATTCTACCCACCCCTCTCCCCGATCAGACCAATTCCACCGCGCTCAGCACCTATTTTTTCCCGGACTCACCGACCCAGGATCAGCTGGCGGTCATGGACGCGTGTCTACATAATCTATACGACGTCCCTCGTGCAAAACAAATTTTTGAGCGACTGCGAAAAACCAGCTCAGCCGAATCCCTCCTGGAGACCCGGATATACAACTCTTTTTTGGCAGCTTATGTCGAAATGGCATCTATAAAAGAGCCGAACGATAGAGCTTTGTGGGGTGAGGATGCATGGTCGTTGTATGAAGCCATGGAAAACGGGTCGGAAAATGTCCACCCGACCGCGCAGACCTATGCAATTATGCTTCTTGCTCGATTACGGTAAGAAGATGGTTGTGTAACATCACTAGGTGTCTCATCACTGCCTGCAGACTCAGCTCCGACCTTAATGATTCGACTTCAGCGCCAAGTCCAGGGAAGCTGCTCAGTAGACTCACCGCGCGTGGAATATCCATACAAGACGTTACATCCGATCGCATCTTCACCTCGTCTGAAGAAGCTGCGGAAGTTATCCGGTTGCTGTCCAAGGCAGCAATAGAGATGAACATGTCGCGAGTTATAGCAGAACTAGGACAAGTAGAAGCCATGGGGACTAGTCATGTGGACCCATTAAGTGACGTCCCAGAGGTGACACCAGTCAAGAAACTTGCGGTCAGTTGGTAACTCGATATCGGGTTTCTTCCCTTTGATTGAACCTGTCACAGGACGTATCACAAGAGATTGTCGATGAAAACGGCAACGTTCGCTCAGCACCGGTAGAAGAGATCCCATTCAATTTGGACAACCTACGCAAGCATCTAGCACAAGTCACCCTCGCTCGTCGCGTTCTTCCCGAAGATGTTGCGGCCCGTCAAAAATTACTCGAAGCGTCTGTCTATGATGTCGCCGTAGAGAGACTCAAGCACGAGGCCAAAATCTTTGATGAGATAGGTTTGGGTCATGTGGATGTTGGTCTTCGACGCGCAGACCTTCAGAGATGGATGTGGGATTGGCACCAGAGGCTCCGTGTTCGCCTGGAAACTGAGATTGCAAACGTCATTGCTGCTGAGGCAAAGCAAACTCGAGGTATGTGCTGACTCGTGATGGCGAAAAACCAAAGCCAACGTACCATCCAGGAGACAAGTCCACTCGTCTGGGTCCATTCCTGTCGCTTGTGAAGCCTGAAACGCTCTCACTTATCACCATCCTCGAAGTAATGCGATTAAATAGCACTGGTGGTATCGCCGACGGTATGAAGTTAGCTCGCGCTCTCCTCACAGTTGGGCGTGCAGTCGAAAACGAGTACAAGGCTCAGATGTGCAAGCGGAACAACATTGCGATACCTTCGTTACATCGCGTCGGTGATCACAGCTTCTTCTCAGGCCTTGGCTACAGGGATTTGCACGCACGACGAGTCACAGCGGCCAAGTATATTCAAGACAATGAGGAATGGACGACAGAGTGGACGCAGCTGTTGCGCGTGCGAGTGGGAAGTATCCTCGTTGACTGTCTGATGGACGTTGCTACTGTCGAACGTACAGCACTTGATAAACGGACCGGCGAGGAACTGTAGGTGTAACTTTTGTCTCTCGTTCTCTTAGGGGGCTAATCATGTATGTAGGAAAGAGAGGCAGCCCGCATTTTACCATGCATACGAATACGTTCGTGGTCAAAAGCTGGGCGTCATCCGACTGAATCCGGTTGTCGCCGACCGACTCGCCAAGGACCCTCTGCGCGAAACACTTCATCCCCGCCATCTTCCAATGCTTGTTAAGCCCAAACCCTGGCTCGCTGCCGACCAGGGTGGATACCTTTATAACAAGAGTAGGCATCTTTCTTGTCCTGCAAGGCAGGTCTGCTGATAAGACAATTTAGCTTCAGCCATGCGTTTCAAGGATTGTCAGGAACAACAAAGCTACCTCAACCATGCTTCATCTTTGGGCAACCTCGAGCTTGTGTATGCCGGCCTGGATGTCCTAGGCAGTACGCCTTGGCAGATCAACCGAAAGATTTTCAATATTGTTCTCCAAGTTTGGAATTCTGGGGAACGGCTGTGTAAGATCCCTCCTGCAGTATACGACAAGTCCGAGCCCGAGAAACCGGAGAACTATGACACAGACGTGCAGGCGAAATCCATATACAGCCAACGCCTCAAGGGTTATGTCCAGGATAAGGCAAACAACCACTCGGAGCGCTGCAGCGTCAATTACAAGATTGAGATCTCGCGTGCTGTGAGTCTCTTACATGGATATATCGAACCTCTGTACTGATCGAACGTTAGTTCTTGGGAGATACATTCTATCTACCGCACAACCTTGATTTCCGTGGACGAGCGTACCCCATCCCCCCTCATTTAAGTCACATTGGTGATGACCTGGCCCGTGGCCTTTTGATGTTCGCAGAAGCAAAACCTCTCGGCGAACGTGGTCTGCGTTGGCTCAAGATTCATCTTGCTAACCTCTATGGGTTCGACAAGGGCAATTTCGACGAACGCGCGGGATTTGTGACGAATCACCTTGATGATATATATGACAGTGCCGAGAATCCTTTGGAGGTGCGTTGATCTCCTCGTCCCGGCTACTTTTTTTCTGATTTTATGAGTAGGGTCGACGGTGGTGGGCCAAGGCGGATGATCCATGGCAATGTCTTGCTACCTGCATGGAGCTCCGCGCTGCTTTGGAATCAGAAGACCCGCATGCATACATGTCATCGCTTCCCGTCCACCAGGACGGCACATGTAATGGTCTACAACATTACGCAGCCCTTGGAGGTGATGGTAAGGGTGCTGAACAGGTCAATTTGGCGGTCACCGACCGACCATCGGACGTGTACACCTATGTTGCCAACATGGTCGAAAAGATCGTACAGAGAGACGCTGACAATGGGGAGAAGGTCGCACAACTCCTGTTGGGTAAAATCTCTCGCAAAGTGGTCAAGCAAACGGTCTGTGCCCTGCGTTCTTCACCCCTCGAGTTTGTTGGATATTGATCGTTGGTCTTTTTCTAAAGGTCATGACGACCGTGTATGGCGTCACTTATATCGGGGCCCGTGACCAGATCGAGAGGCAGCTGAAAGATAGGGGAGACATACCTGAAGAACACTGTTGGGCAGCTTCTGCCTACCTTGCAAAGAATGTCCTCCATTGCATCGGTGACCTCTTCACAGGCGCCAAGGGCATCCAAAACTGGCTCAACCTCTGTGCCAAACTCATTACCAAAGGCGTTCCCAAAGAGCGTCTCCCCGAGATTCTCAAACCCCAACGCGCCAACGCCAAGGCAGATACGGTGGAGGCCCGCATACGGAAGGAACAGATGGCGACAGTGGTGTGGACGACCCCGTTGGGATTACCGATCGTACAGCCTTATCGCAAGGCGAAGCGCAAGCAGATCATGACGTCCTTGCAAACGGTTTACATCTCGGACCCTACCACACCCGCCGCTGTCAATGGTATCAAGCAAGCTTCCGCATTTCCACCCAACTTTATTCACTCTCTGGATGCTACGCACATGATGTTGACCGCGTTGGAATGCAGAGTGAGTGTCTTGTTGGATGTCGTGGGTGACTGACGAGACTGATGGGCATTCAAAGACTCAGGGCATCACCTTTGCATCTGTGCATGATTCTTACTGGACGCATGCATCTAGCATTGACCAGATGTCGGAAGTTATCCGAGATACGTTCATTGCCCTTCACTCTTCCGACATACTTCGTAGACTCGAAGCCGAGGTGAGCCTGTCCCAATACCACTCCTCCATGTTTTCCAGGTACTCAACCTCACACTCAACCCACGTGCATGACAGTTCCGCGAGCGTTATTCAAACCATTTTGTACCCCTGTCGGCGATTCGCAAGGAGACGACCCTAAAGACGCTCTTGAACGCAGGTTGTCGTATTTCGGCATCCCAGGACGTCGCTGCGGAGCTCAAGCAAGAAAACAAGGCGGTTGGCAACTTACTCGACATCACGGACGCAGAGGCGAGCTCGATCTCGACCATCACCATGGACGACGGCGAGGACGACGTTGCTTCCGTCACGACCGAGGAACCTGTGGCACCCACCAAGCGTGCTCGAGGTCGACCACGGGGTTCAAGCCAGAAACGCATCCAAGTGGAAATGGACGACGAGGAGAGCGGGGAAGAGAACGAGGACGTGCCGGCGGCGTTCAAAAACAAGTTTATCAAGCTGTCGCACTTGATTCCGCCCCATCCGGAAAAGGGCACGTTTAACGTGGAGACGATCCGAAAGTCGTTGTACTTCTTTTCGTAGGAGCTCCAACTCATACTTTTTGGTTTTCTCGCGTCGGCGCCACTGTCCTTCGTTCTGTCGTTTTTGCTTTCGACTTGGTGGTTCATGCTAATTTGCATTTCCAATCGTTTTTTCAACGACATCCTGCTATCAACTACAATCCACACGTATATCTATGCATATTGTAATTCATCATTAGTGGTACATGTAAGGGTGTACATACAACGT
>JBBPQP010000466.1:0-25144 GCA_038092555.1 Boletus subgraveolens
GGGGACTGCTGATGCGCGATGCTCAAATGGTGATGAAAGACGCCCCTGTGGAGTTCTTGATCCGTGGTAACACGTTGCCATGCATGACGTTCATATGAATGGACACGGAAATGCAGTGTTGACTTCAATGACAGGTCTGTTCCGATACTCAGTGCTGATAAAGGTTTCTTACGGAGATGACAGGACATGGTCACCATCCTAAATGAAAACTGTGATTCGATCTTGTCACCACAACATCCTGTGCTGTATACCCACCAACGCTGTTCTCTGCGGCAACAAAGATGCCAGTGCTCTCGTACCGCCTTCCGTCACCAACCCTCCATCTGGCCGTGTCGCGCGGTGGTCAAGCGTTCGAAGATCATATATCACACATTCTTCCAAATGGGTCTTGATAGAAGATTTAATACGCCGGGTATAAGATATAACTGCCAAGGGAACCCAAGACCGAATTTACCTCTCTCCTCGACTCTCAATCTTTGTTCGCTGTCCAGCTATCATTTTACCTCTGAAGTGACCATTGCATTGCTAACATCGCAGTCCTCACCTTTTCGAGTGAGGTATGTTATTTCGTTTTCCACATCATATTGATCGGCTCACGATATTGGGCTTGTTGGGCTCTTCGGTGAGTTCAGAGTTCTTTTGATCACCAGGATTCGGCTTGGATACCTTTGTCGGCGATCGTTGATTTCCCGTCGATTGTCACTTTTCTGAGGCCAGAAGAGGGTGCATACCTTATATAGAGGAAGGGTGATGTCGCACTTCCTTCTGTCAGATGCAGCATGGACTGATGTGTCTCAGAGTATGACAACTTGATGGTGTACCTATCACAGTGGACTATCTGTCAAGTTCAACATTCCTGCATTGCAGGAAGTAAAATCAGGGATGATAAGTGACTGTCATACCAGATTGTCTGCACGGTTCTCTTAGTCCATATGAGGGTATTGCTGTACGGTCTTTGTTGCGCTTCACTGTGGCGGCTTGGGAGAATGGCCGCGATTAATGGTCAAGATCGTGGCTACATCATACTGACCCTTCCAAGGGTTCTCTCCTGCCTGGTGCCGGTGAACCCCGTGGATATTGCTGGCATTAGGCTACTGTTGGAAATTGGAATCCGAACATTCGCACCTTGCTTACATAATCACATAGTATTTTCCGAGCACCAGGTCCATAGTTAGTTACACCTCCGCTGCCAGTTTCCCCACCACTGAGTCATTGATTCGAGTATTCTACAATTTGGATGACACCCCTACTGCTCGAGACCCTACCGCGTACTTCATCTAATTGGCGTGGCCGCGACATGCTTATCCCGCCAGCAGCGATACTAGTATCCAAGACGGACCCCGAGAACGCCTGATGCCTTCCGACTTGTTCGAAGTTCGAACACATTTCCCATTCCCCGTTACTCCTCTACACTATCCCACTCCCGCTGGCCACTTCCAGCCGTTTTTCTTTTGAGCGGAAAAGCGACATACAAACGCCACATATCAATGTAATTCCTCGATGCCTCTACCACCTCTCTTGGATCGCCCCCCCGCATGTCTCAATCATCTCTATTCAGAGAGAATCGATGACTTGACGGCACAGTCAACCGTTATCCAAGAACAAGACGTGGTCGCGCGAGAAACCGACATATTCGTTTGTGGGGCCTTCGATGACGGGGTTGCTCACTTAACAATGGCTTCCAGCTCGTTTCACACTTGGATCTGTTTCTGCGACCTCAGAAACGAGAGAGGATCAGGGGTCGGGGTCTCGCTCCCCTTCTCACAAAAGTCCTCTTCGACAGTAATCCAGTTAGTCAAGCGCAGGCTATCCCGCTACGTTTCTATGGTAGAAGAGGGTGGCCGTGATGTGCTTTAGGTCAGAGCAGAAAATGATCAATTCCGGCGAAGAGGACGAGACTCACGTGGAGAGGGACTCGACAAAGGGTGATCCTGTTTAAAACTCTAATGGCGGGCGATGATGCAGAGGTGTAGTGTACAGACATGTGGTGGTACGGGGAAGGGCAGAGATGAGGCGGGATGTTTCGAGACATTGGGAATCTGGAGGGGCCTTCCCGGAACTGAAGCGGTCATGCGTCAGACTTGCAACCCAGACTACCTTACGATGTCCTCCTTGTTCCAGTATCCCTCCGACCCTCGGACTGGACCCAGAGATGTGTAAATACTATGTATCCACAGGTTACGATATAACCTTTATTGTTTTGATGAGTCAAACACTGTTAGCCCACGCAATGACACTTTTTTGATGATCAAATCCATCACGATTCCGATCACCGTTGGCAGAAGCAACCGTGATTCTCCACATCACTTAGTACTGGGATCCCCCACTAAGACAATGTAGTCATAAATTCCTCGGTATTAGTGGCATGGCACCCCTAATTCCCGTCATCACCAAATTCTTAGTTACCGGGCGGCGGGCCATTGCTCTAAATTACGAGCAGGTTGACGTGCGGCATCAACTCAGGGGAATTTTACAATGAACTAATTGCTCGGTCCTTCAAGTCGAGATAAGCATAAATAATAGGTTGCAATTGGATACTACATAAGTAGCTTCCTTACACTTGGCGGAGGTGTGGCAGGAGCGCTGACATGGTCGATGAGGCCTGGGGCTCAATGCTCAAAGGAGCGACAAAAGTCATCCCTCCAGCATTTTTGATCCATAGTGGCGCCATAAAATGAACGGATGGCAGAAATGCGGCGTTGACCTCAGATAGTTCTGGTACCACAGCTTCCAGGCCCCTTACTTCCCCTTGGAGGTTATATTAAGGACCTGACCTAATCTTAAATGGAACCTATAGGTGGTACCAGTCATTTGACCGCAAACGTCCTGTGTTGTACATAACAAAATTTTTCTCTGCATAGCAATGAACACACTCTCGTACCACCTTCCGTCACCCCCCTTCATCCTGATCGCGCATTTGTCGAACATTGCAATATCGTGCATCACTTGTTATTTAAAAGAGACTCCAGGCAAATATTTAACACACCGAATAGAAGATATGAATGCCAAGGGAACCCAAGGCCGAATCACTGGCAGCCCCTCTGATCAACTCCCAGTATTTCCTTCTGGTTAAACTGCCGTGCATTGCTGTTTGAAAGCCTGTTTCTCTTGTATGTCCATCGATGTCCACCGACTTACAGTCTGCTTTGGAGCTTCTCCAGATAAATAACTATGCATCCCGTACGGCCATTCATTCCTTCACCCAACAGTCAATCTTATCAACAATTTCAGTTATTATTGTCACTGCTGTCGTATATGACTATAGTGAGTGATGCTGATGCGCACGCTACCTTTGCATTTTGAATTGACCGTTGTAATCCTACTACTGAAGTCCTCACCCTTTCGAAAGAGGTACATCATTTCACTCTCCACGCCGTGTTTGTCGCCTGACAATGTTCGAAGATTGGGTATATTTGGGTATTGAAGTCACAATTATCCAATGGACACCAGGCCCCTGACAGTACCACAGTGCAGCCCCTGGACTTGGGTCTCCACAATTTTTATTCTGGTGCGTATAGAGGCTCAGGGGACTCCCTATTGCAGGTGTACCGAATTGACAGTTCTGTAGGTCCGTTATCTCGGTCTTTGCTGTTCTATGTAGGTTGATTGTTGCTATGGTGCATAGCCGATTACACAGCTAACAGTTAATCCGTACTCAAGTCTTGTTGGCCTCTGTATGTCCGGAATTAAATTGGACGTTAGTCGAGCTGATCCGATACATCACAGATGGTAGTATCCTTGTCCCTGGCCCGGTCAAAGTCAGTTTTTTGCTTCACACTTTATCTATCATTAATGGTCATCTTCTGGTAGATGTATGCATTTAAATTCCGACTGAAAACTGTACTGATAACAGTTCCATAGATGTAAGTGGATCGATTTACTGCCTGCCAGACTGTCAATGTGAGATATGGATGTTCCAAAGGTACTATAATATCTCTGGTCTCCGTGTGGGAGTTCCAAATATTTCTTAATGTTGCCGATGGTGGGTCACTCTACCCCCTGATTCCTTTCCCTGGACCGTGATTTCAATTGCAGTCGTAATGATCCTGCGGGTGTATGCGATGTGGAATCGATCCAAATGGATCCTTTATGTCCTCCTGTCGATCCATGTGCCACAGGTTATTTTTTCCTTTGTTTTTGCAGGCATCTATGACAATCCCAACACAAACCTCTCAGGTATGTCTCAAGTTGAATTGCATGCATCACGGGAATCTCACGCGGGTGGCATTTATCTCCCGGCCCTTGTCACCCCATTCTCCAGTTACAGTAGTTCAACTACTTGATTTCTCATTTTGCAATTTCTCGTTCAGCAACATTGCAGCCAAGTTTAATATATATGCTCAAATACCGCGGTTTATCCTCAGCGCTATGCTCTTGGTTCTCGCTGTCATCCAAACCTTGGAGCAGTCGATTGAGATGTACAGAGTGACCAAGCAGTGGCAACCTAATCGGTACATGCAACAACTTTTGAGAGATGGAATTCTTTACTTCCTTGTGTACGTCTCCCTTTTCCACATTCCTTCCTTCGTCGCCATCGCATTCCCATCCATTATTCTCAACTCGGAGTAATCGCCCAAACACTAACCGCTCATTTGTTCTCTTTTGAACTGCTAGCAGCGTCCTTTTCAACATTAATGCTATAGTCCAATACGCGTCTACACTACGCAGCACGTTTTTGCTGTTCCTGAACATGATTTCTTACATAGCTATATGCCCAATACTGCCTCGGTTCATCATCGGTGTGCGAGAGGTGTATGCACATGACCTCCGTCGTCGTTCACAGGGGATTGACACCGGATTCGGTGTATTATCTTCAACCATTGACAGTGAAGACGTCGCCATGTCTACGACTACATTCACTGATGTCGCCCCGGGGCAGGGTCAGGGCGTGGAGTGGGACGCAAACGAATCAGAGGGGATCCGACTCGGAGCGTTGGGAGATGATATGTGTCAGGTTTGAACGAGGTATTTGGGTTTAAATCGGGGATTCAGCACTAGCACTGATGCAATAGTGGATAATAGGGAACGGCAGTACTTCGAACGGTGACTCGGATATCTATTTCACCTATCCACATGCCATGTATCATGTTTCTCCCAACTCTGCACAATGTAGGCTTTGTCTCGAGGGGAGCTTCTCCTCTGTACATTCAATTTGTTCTGTGCTGTAAACGTTTTCGAGATATACGCAGGGATTTTGTAGAAACCAGCACGTTGCGCATCCCCCTCGGGGGCTCCAACAGCGTATACGATACAATCAAAGGCTCACGACGCTTAGAAACTATGAGCGACCGTCACGACCGCATGTCGCGTCGGCATGAGCTGGGGCATTCGAGGCTGTCCCTCTTCCCGCCACATGCGGCATCAATCCACGGGTCCATGCACTCGGACCATGTCTCCTTCATTCGTCGCACTCTCGGCTTCAGTAATATCCAAGCTCAGAAAGCGCGCGCGCACATTGGCTCGCAACCCAAGCTGAATTGTGACATCAATGAAGGACTGGGTGGGGATGTGGATGCGTGCGGTACCTCTTACTTCTCAGACAAGGTAGAGTTTGTTCCTAAATGCACAACAAAGAAAGTAAGATGTCCCCGAGGTCGAAATCCAAGCCGGATTCGGACGTCCTTGCACAAGGTGATGCGGCGACAGGAAACGCAGCGACTACACCAATCTCATACCTACCCCTTCATCCGGGAGAACGCCGAAGAAATCAAGGAGAAACCAGTTGACCTGAATGGGGAAGGCACACCACCTATTAGTAGTCAAGGAGCTAGTTGTGAGATATTATTTGAGGGTAGGCTACATCATTGTGCTGAAGGTCACATACCTAGCCTTGGGAATGAAAGAGGCGGCCCTATATGTCGGTGACGAGGAAGTTCTCAGCGTTTGTTAGGGATTGGAGAGGAGGTTCGTTTGGCAGAGGTCTTTGGCTGCTTGCGAGAGATGATCACCGTCAGCTGGTCAGGAAAAAAATTCAATTGCGTGTCCAAAGCAGCGGAGAACTGAGCAGACCAAACAAACCATCCCCATCTTGTTGTTGTTATTCCGCAGCTGTGTTCGAGGTGTTGACAATGATTACTCGATGTCAATGCGAGTAAAAGATTCTGGACGACGGCGATTTCGAAGGGAAGAGCAACATGGAGATTGCCGAAACGCACCGTGTTTGTACCATGTGGGCAAGTTGTTTCATTTCATTGTTTGATTCAATCAATTTTCAGGAACAAACAATATAATCATCCTAGCCACCTGTAGGTACTCGAGTCTCCAATGCTTCGACTGGCAGGTGACCAAGTCCCGGAAACATACATTAATGCTGCGTTTTCATTCCTTCACCGGTCTGTTGCGCCTGTCCTCTTTGCGCGCAATGACCGATTTCTGACAGTCAATGGTTCTCACCCCATGGCGTTGCTAGGCTGGCGGTGATTCTGTCAAATCGGACGAATATGTTCTTCTTTTCCTTTTTAGTACACCTATATCATCCTCCTCCATCATATTCGGAAAGCGCTCTTTACCCGCTCGTGAAGTCCACCAACAAGACAATCAAAGCTAGCCAGAGGCAATGTACTCAGTACCTTCGGCTGAGTACGGGCATAGAACAAACGTTGATGGGGGTCGGTGTTGAAATGACAGTCAAGAGATGCCCTTCTGGCATTTTCGATCCGTAATTGCGTGTTGAGATAAACAAATGGTAGAAATGCGGACGCACCTAAAGATAGTTATCAGCTGTTCGTTGGACGCTGCAGAATCGTACGTCACTCGTTCTAAAAAGAGTCTTGAAACAGACATTTAATACGCCAGGTGGAAGATATAACCGCTGGCAGAGAAACCAAGACTGAACCACTGACACTCTCCCTCTTCTCGACTCTCAATATTTGTTCGCTTTCGAGTCGTCACGGTTATACACCGACATTTTTCTCGTACCCACCATGTCCTTCGACCTGGAGTCTACTGTGCAGCTTATCCAGCTGAATAACTATGTTTCCCGTACAGTTGTTCCTTCCTTGGCTCAACAATTCATCTGATGGACTATGGCAGTTGTTGTTGTCACTGCCGTTGTATATGATTATCGTGAGTGCCGCCTATGCACATACTATCTTTGCAGTCAGAAGTGACCATTGCAATCATCGCACCGCAGTCCTCACCTTTTCGAGAGAGGTATGTTATTTCGCTCTCCATATCTTACTTGTTGACTGACGATATTCGAAGGTAGACTATGTTTGGGCAAGGAAGCAACAATTATCGAGCAATCACTCGGCCCCTGACAGTTCCACAGCGCCGACCCTGGTCTTGGGTTTCTACAGCCTTCGTTTTGGTGTGTATAAAAGCTCGGGGGACACTCTACCGCAGGTGTTCGAATTGACGGTGCTGTAGGTCCGCTATCTCGGGCTTTGTTTCACTATGTGGGCCTATTGTTATGATGCAGAGCAAATCATACAGCTGACGAATAATCCATGCTCAAGTATTAATGCCCTCGGTATGTTGAGCATTAGATCGGATGTTAATTAAGCTGATCAGATATATTTGCAGGTGGTAGTACCTTTGTGCCTGGCCCAGTCATAGTCAGTTTTTTTGCTTTGCATGTTGTCTGTTACTAATGATCATCTTCTGGTAGACGTATGTATCTAACATCCGACCGAGAACTGTATTAATCACAGTTCCATAGGTGTAAGTGGATCGATTTACTACCTGCGTGATATGAGTATGAGACGTGGATATTCCAAAGGTACTGTGATATTTGTGATATCTTCATGTACATCTGCAATATTTTATAATGCTGCGGATTGTGAGTTACTCTACCATCTGATTCCTTTCCCTGGACTATCAATTCAATTACAGATGTAATGATTCTACGGGTGTATGCAATGTGGAATCGATCCAAAAGCATCCTTTGGATCCTCCTATTCATTTACATTCCACAGGTCATTGCTTCCTTTGTTATTGTAGGTATTATCTATGATGATCCCAATACAAGCTATTCAGGTATGTTGCAATACAAAGTGTTTGCATCACTACAATCTCACAGAGGTGGCTCTTATCTCATGCCATGCGGTTCTCAAGTCACAATCGTGCAAATCATCGACTTCTCATTTTGCAATTTCTCAACGAGCAAAATTTCAGCCAAAGCTTATATGTATAGCAAAATCCCGCGATTTGGTCTTGGCGCTACAATGTTGGTTCTCGCTGTCATCCAAACCTTGAAGGAGTCGGTTGTGATGTATAAAGCGACCAAGCAATGGCAGCCTAATCGGTACATGCGACAACTCGTGAGAGACGGAATTTTCTATTTCTTTGTGTATGTTTCACTTTTCTGCTTTCACTTTTCGTCACTATCATGTTCTCCCATCCATCTTACTCTCAAATACTGGCCCCAAGACTAACCACCTAGTTGTTTTCTTCTGAACCGGTAGGAACATGTTTGTCGATATCACTGCGCTGGTCCTAGGCAGCCCTACAATGAACGGCACTTTGCTGCTCCTGCTGACTGGGTTTGGTTACATAACCCTGTGCCCCATGATGCCTCGGTTCATCATCAGCGTGCGAGAGCTGTATGACCGTGACCTCCAAGGTCGCTGGCAGGGGAATGACACCGGATTCGGAGTGTTGTCGCAACCCGTCGTCAATGTAAATGCAGCCGTGTCCGCGATTGCATTCGCGGATGTCCCAACGGAGCAGTGTCAGGGGGACGCGAACGAATCGGAGGCGATTCGACTCGAATCATTGGGAGATAATATGCATCAGGTTTGAACGAGGATTTTGGGTAGACACCAGGGGTGAAGACTAGCACTGGGGTGTTAGTGAAAGAGTACGGTGTACTTCGAACTGTGACTCAGCGTGTTAATTTTACCCATGCGTATGCCTCGTATGCTGAACTCAATGTATTACCCTTCTCTCGACACTCCATTTCTCGAGGGAGCTCTTCCTCTGTACGTGCGATTTGGTCTGTTATGCAAGGATTCTCAGGACTTTGGTACTAATGCAGCGCTTTTGTAGAAACTAGCACGTTCACATTCATCGGATACTTACTACCGCGTATACGATGGAACCAAAGGCTACTATCGCCAAGAAAATGGGTTAGCATCACGACTGCACGTCATGGAAAGCATGAGTTCTGGGATTCAACGGTTGCCCTGTTCCCATCACGTACAGCATCAATCCATGGGTCCATGTACTCGAAACATGTCTCACTCATTCGTCGTACTCTCCGTAAAGTCGGGTTTGGACGCAGGGTCGTAATGAAGCCGGCGGGGTTGCAATATCTCGACAACTTCCACAGTCAAGCGGGCGTCACATTGGGTCACAACCTGAGCTGGACTGTAACACCGACGAAGGAGCGCTGGCTGTGGATACGGATGAGATGTTCCTACTTCTCCTGCAGGGTAAAGTCTGCTACCAGGTGCACGCACCAAGAAAGAAAGGCCTACCTCGAGATCGAATACCAGTGCCCAATTCGGACGTCCTTGCGCATGGTAGTCACGGTCATGGCGATTGGCGACGTAGTACTTCATACCAATCTTGTAGGGATGTCTATCCGCCCCCCCATTCAGGAGAACGCTGAAGAAGATGCGACCGCTTCGTCAATTCCCGTGATGAAATGATACATTATGGGTGATCTTCAGCGGACGCTGTCTGATCCAGCTGATTGATAAACTTGCACTCACAAACGCGAACGTACTCGGCTGACCATCTGCCAGCTTTCGAACAGTACGTCGACCAGTCAATTGCTGCAAGCCCCACCGTGTTTGTTTGCAAGTGAGCGAAAAGTCTACCTTGCGGTTGTTACCCTGGTGTTCAGCGTCCCGCGTAGCTGTCGTCCTCTTGGCCTTCGTATAATTTTCACATAGGATCATCTCCATTCTCGTTCGTACCTCGTCTTCTTCGTTGATCACACTGCTGGGATATGTGATTAACGTCCCGAATGCCAACACCTGGTGTCGAGTATTTTGGAACTTTCTGTGTCGTTTGGAGTTGTATTGTATTTTTCTGCGTCAGCTAGCTCGTACATGGACCTGGGATACAGCACGCCGAAAACAAACGTGTTGAAAACGCGTGACGACAGGTTGACCAGCAGTCTAGGCGCGTACTGTGGGCATAGTAACACTGTTGCCTGTGGTATTTATCAGAAATTAGGACGGTGGAGTAGGGCCCCTAGCAGAGGGTCGAGTGAGAGTGAGTAGCGATGTACTGGCTGCTGCAGCCAATAGGTAGGAGCAGAATCGGAGTAGCTAGAGCATGCTATGTCGTGGAGTCATGGGCCAGCACTAGAGCGTAGTCTCGAGCCAGTCGTCCTTCGGCCGACTCCAACGGGCCGCGTTAATTGTTTGGACATATGTCATTCGTGTACCCACCTTTGGTTTCTGGGGCCGAGCTGAGCGGATCTCTCTTCAGATGAGTTGGAGATCATGGTTCCTTAGCGTTGGACTCGTGTGATTTCCCCCTTGCATATAGGTGGGTCAACACAAGGGAAAATCGGTGGAACATACAAATGAGAAACAAATGAACGTAAATAAATGCAAACGATACACCACCTATCGGAAATCGAAGAGCGAGTTTCAGATATTTTATCTGAGGGTAGAATACGCCATTGTACTGAAGATGAATGCATAGCCTTGCGAATGAAAGTGGGTATGTTCATCAATCCCAAATCGTACCGAACTTGACAAGGGCGATGATGAGCAGCGAGTCCGTCGTAGATGGATTTTATCCATGCTTGACCCCAGCCGTTTGGGCACCACGGCCGTATATGTGGGTGACGAGGAAGTTCTTGGCGTTTGTTGGAAAGTGGAGAGGAGCCACATTTGGCTGAGGTCTTTGGCTGCTTGCGAGATATCATCGCTGTAAACTGGCCAAGGGCAAATTTCAGTTGCGTGTTCAAGAAGGGGAGAAGCGGACAGACCGAACGAATCTTCCCAATCACTGTAGGTGGTCCCTGCTATTCAGCTGCTGGGGTTTGAGGCGGTGCTCACCTGATGGGCCAATGGGACTAAGACGAAGTCAATCGGTTCGGCAGTGGACACATGGGAAAGGAGACGACGGTGTTGCATTGGTTGAGATTCACGCCAACTTTCATATCTACTACGGTGCAAGGAAGGGGCCGCATCGGAGCCCCACAGCGAGACTAATCCCATCGTTCCCTTGACGAGGCAGAACTGTAGCGCTAGCGCTGACTGCGAGAGCAAATATGATGATCAGAGAGCTGGGACAGAAGGTGAACGAGCTATCAGTGCTGACGAAACGAGTCCTCTGGGTATGGGATCATACAGAAATGGTGACACTCACGAACGGACACAGGATACTAGGTGAGGTGACGACGCGCCGACTAGAACCTCAAAGAACGAAGAAAAACCAACCACGAGCCGAGCTAAATAGAACGTATCATTCCTGCGACTTCAGTCAGGTACTTTGAGTATGTTCCCAATGCACAACGCGAAAAAGAAACGGTACAACTCATCGTTGGTAAAACACACGGAATGGAATTTGTTTATGCTAACTACGCTTACATAATGAGCACAAGCTTGATGTGACGTGATCGCGGGATCAATGCTCTGGGTTAAAGTTTACAAGTTGCTGGAGCGTCTCCAACTCAGACAACCTCGTTTGTCGCCGCCCACGACGTGCTGGTCCCGCCGACGGCGATGAGGACGCTTCACTCGTTCGAACACAGTATCCATCTCTCGTTACCCATTTCCGCTGACCACTTTTACCTGTCTTCCTGTTGAGCATGAAGGTGACATTTCCAACGCCATGTCCACGCCTCTCCTCGCCGATGCTTCCATCCGTGTTTCCACCTTTCATTATGCAAATGGAACTCGCCCATTTGTCCACCCCTCGCAGAATCCGTCCCCTTCCAAATCGCTAGCGTGGACAGGTTCATCACCGTCTCCCCTGGATCGCCTCCTGGGTCTCGAGTACAGTATCTCCATTCCGGGAGAATCGATGGCTCGACGTACAGTCGACCACCACCCATGAACAAGAGGTGCTCACGTGCTAAATCGATAGATTCATTTGTGGGACCTTCGATGACGGGTTTACTCCCTTCGCAACCGCCTTCAGCTCCCTTCACACCCGGGTCAGGTGGTAACATACTGCTTACGCGACATGTGCAAGGAGATGAGAAAGCGACATCCCCAACGCCATGTCCGCCACTTTCCTCGCCAATGCTTCCACCCCCGTTTCCTCCCATCCTTGCAGAACCCCATCGTCGCCGCAGTTCGTGTTGTCGGGGCAGGTGCATAGGGCTACGGTAGATGTTGTTCGTGTTCCCTCAGTCTGCTTTGCAGACACCGATAATTAGAGGGTAGTTAGAGTGAAGCAGACGGGTGAGTAGGTCTCCTCGCCCCCCACCAATTTCCTAACTCTTCCTTACTCTCACGCACGTTGATTTTCAGTGTTGCCCTGATTATAACCTGTTCATTCCACCGTGACATGCGACTGTATGCGCAACGACAGATCACTCTTTCTGGCACTATGTGGAATCTATACATTTGCACCGCGTCGATACTCACCTCTGTCTGTCGTAACATCCCGTTGTGGAGTATGGCTGTTCTGAACGCGGCCTAAATGACAATTATAAAACGTACATATTAATGCTTTGTGTTCTGAACTAAACGGTATGTGTACAGACGATCCGGCTGTTTCGAAGGGAAGAAGAAACATGGACGTCGTCGTAACGCAGTGTCTCTTCCATTGGTGCGCTTGTTTGATCCCATTTTTTGGTTCAATCATTTTTTCTGGAATTGCACACAGCAGGGCTGAAAGGATCCTGAGTACTTCCCAGTCTCCGATACTTTGGCTGCCAAGTGACCATATCCTAGAAACATCCAGTAATCCCGCGCTTCGTTCCTTCACCGGTCTGTTGTACCTCTCCTTTGCGTGCAATGACCAACTTCTGACGGTCAATGACCAGACTTCTGACTTTACGTGGCCTTCATTCCGCGTCGTTGGTAGATCCAGTAGCGATTCCGTGCTTCACTTCGTCCGCGGTCGCTAAATTGTACGAATACGTTCTTTAGTAGACCTTTCTCATCCTCCATCATATTTGGAAAAGCGGTCTATTCTCAGCCCTGATGTTCACCAACAAGACAATCAAAGACGGCCAGAGGTGAACTGGTAAGAAAAAACAAAAAGGTAATGGGAATACATAATCCGAATGGAAACTACAGGCTGATGTAGACTGGCCAATTCCCCTGGGAAAGCGTCAGGAGAATAAAACAAAAGTGGGCGCGATAAAGACATGGGTCGATATATGTGTTGTACATAGGGGAAGAAAGAAATTAGTAAAGAAGGGCAACGCTCCACGGAATTGGCCGTATGTGATGGCACGATCATATATGAACTAGTGATGCCCTGATTTGGGGGGTACAGACGTCGAAAGAAATGTGTGGGTGCTCGAAGGCGAGTTAATGTGCTGGGATTAGCGGAACATGGGCGGAGACGAAGCTTACGAGGGACAAGGTTTGTTGATCATTGTCTACCATAGACACTTCTTAGGAGCCACCTTGGCTGCTCACCTTGGCTGCTCCAGTCAGGAGGTCCGCCACCACTAGCACTACCAAACTGATCCGGAGTATTCAGAAAGGTCGCATCTAGCTAGTTGAAAAATGGTGTAATACATTGGGGTCCCGAGCAACGGGCTCAGCTGCCATCTGGCATGGAGTGGTCAGTTGAGTCATAACGGAAGAAAGGAAGAGCGTACTGGAAGAGCGAGTGAAAATTGGACGAGAAAGGCCAAGGGGAGGGCTAGGAAGTACTTAGTGGCGATCATGATGTAGCTGGGGAGCTGTTGGCGCAGGGAACCGGTGCGGCAAATGACATGCTTTTATATCCTGATGACGAGAACATGAAAAACGATCCGTCGCCGGGCTATTCAGGAACCAGGTCCACCGCGCACTTTTTTTTGGCACTTGAGGATACAGGCATGAGCTGGCATGCGCACGTCGGCTTTAAAGCACCACCAATCTTGGATCCCATGCCAGGTCACGTCTTCTCGATCGGGCTGTGCCGGCGGCCCAACGTATGCTCCTTTATTTCTCCAGAAATAATCAATGCTCCGTGCAGCTCTACAAGTGATGCGTTGCATGAAATGGCAGTTTTACCGCATCGAAAATCACTGAACAGTTCGCACTAGTACTGGTAAAAGCAGGCTGTGTTATCAAGCGGCACGCCCACAGTTAATACTCGGGATGAACGAACCGTCTGATACGCTTGACGTTTGAGGCCTTTGTCAAATTGCCGGTCATGAAATGCCCTCGCTAACTCCACTTGTCACCAAGTGACACATCTACATCTCTGTTAACCAGCAACATGCGGTTTCGAGCCTTTTCTCAGGACCGTCGATTTCCCGTCTACTGCCATTTCATTGATGGAGGAAGAACATGCACAAGGAAAACTGTGTTGTCTCAGTTCCTTGCGATGTGTATGGACTTAGTCCGGTGACCAGACTAGTATGGACTGACTGTCCCAGAATATGACAACTCGATGGTGTGCCAGTCATAGCCTCGCGCACGTTGGTTTTTCAACGTCATTTTGACTGTACCCCGCTCATCCCATGGTGACATCCGATTGGATGCACAACGACAGACTCCCTTGTTGGCAGCTTACGCAACTGACACATTGCATCGTATCGATACTCGCGCCCCCCATCTTCACCTAGTGGAGTATGGTGCTTCAAACGGGACTGAAATATCTATTATAAAACATGTGCATATATGATTTGTATTTTAAGCTGAACGGGGGAGTATAAAATATCTAGCTATTTCGAAGGGAAGAAGGATATTGAAATCGCTGCAACGCAGTGTCTCTTCCATTCGTGGGCGCGTTTGATTTCATTATTCAATTTAATCAAAATTTCAGGAACTCCACACAGCACAGAGCCAAAACGATCATATTGGCTCCAAACCCTCGACTGGCAGGTGACCATATTCCGGAAGCCTCCGTTAATCCTTAGTTTCGTTCCTTCACCGATCTATTGTGCCTGTCCTTTAACGCATAGCGGCCATCATCCTTGGCAGATCTCTGACTGTCAATGGCTCTCACCTCATGTCGTTAGGAAACCCGGCGGTGTTTCCGTCCCCCACCTCGTTTTTGACTGCTAAACCGTACCATTATGTTCTCATTTTCTCATCTTAGTACACCTACTTATTCGGAAAGCACTCTGCCCGCCCGTGACGTCCACAATCAGGACAATCAAAGATGGCCAGAGGTGAGACTCTGGCAGGGTAAAGGGTTACTATCCTGTGACGGCATTGAGACAGCCCATCGAAAGAAGGTAGCCGAGCGAGATATACAGGAGGGGAGGGAACAGGAGCTTACCTTGGCGTCATCTGTGCGACCCATTTCGAAATGTTCGAGTTCAGGCCCAATCCTGATTCCACATGTCATCGAAGACTCCGTGGTCGTAATGGGAATTGAGTCAGAAAAGGTACGATTTGATGAGTGCGATCACGGTGTCCGAACATCGTGGGGTTGAAATATTCACTCCTTGGTACTGGCGACGAGGGACGCAAGACAGGGTGGTCCCGCTCAAGGTGTTTATGGTTGGCGATGAGGCAGAAGTATCGTGTACAAACATGCGGTGGGACGCCGGGGAAGGCCAGAGATGTATCGATGAGGCGCGATGTTCGAGGCATTGCGAGTGGGGGGAGAAGACATTTCTCTGGGCAAGTTTTGGTGTGACTTATCTTGATCAATCTCGCCATCTCCGCGCTAGAAGACGGTGGTGATGTGCATTGAATCAAAAAAGAAATGTATTACTTGATAAGTGTGATCACGGCGGGATCCGAACACCTTGGGGTTTAAACTCTCATTCCTCGCTACCGTCGAAGAGGGACGCGGAGGGAAGGCCACATGTCCTGCTTGTTGGAAATCAGCCCGCCGATACATTGTCTGGCTTTCTGGCGTGACCGAGATGTGTGCAAGTGTCAAGAATCCACAGGTTACGGCATTACTTATCGAGAATCTAAAAACGATTTTCTCTCCGCAGGAGCGAAGATGCTCTCGGACCGCATTCCGTCGCCCCCCCCCAAGAAATATGCATATCGGTTTTCTTTGAATTATACATAACTCATTCTGAAAGAGTCTTGAGACAAATATTTACTACACCCAGTATCACTCATTCTAAAGGAGTCTTGAAGCAGGTATTTAGTACGCCGCATAGAAGAGATGACAGTCTGAGGATCCCAAGACCGAACCACTTGCAGCCTCCCTCTCCTTGACCATCAATCGTTGTTTTCAAGTCGCTGTACGTCGTCATTTGTCTTGTACCCACCATGTCCTCCGAGCTGCAGTCTACTGTGCAGCTTGTCCAGATGAATAACTATTGTGCCGTATGGTCGTTCCTGCCTTGGCTCAACAATTAATCTGACGGACCATGGCAGTCGTTGTTGTCACTGCCGTTGTATATGATTATCGTGAGTGACGCTTATGCGCATACTATCTTTGCGTTCAGAAATGACCATTGTAACCATCGCATTGCAATCCTCACCTTTTCGAGAGAGGTATGTTGTTTCGCTCTCACCATCTTCCTTTTCGGCCAACAATATCCAAAGATACACTATATTTGGGCAAGGAGGCAACAAGTATCGAGCAATCACTAGGCCCCTGACAGTCCCAGTCACCAGTGTCGGCCCTGGTCCCGGGTCTCTACAATCCTCGTTTTGGTGCGTATAAAGGCTCAGGGGACACGCCACCCCAGGTGTTCGAATTGACAAATCATATAGCTGACGATTAATCCGTGCTCAAGCATTAATGCCCTTGGTACTATGTTGAGAATTAGATTGCAGGTGGTAGTACCTTTGTGTCTGGCCCCGTCTTAGTCAGGTTTCTTTTTGCTTTGCATATTGCCTGTTACTAATGATTACCTTCTGGTAGACGTCAACTGACCCTTTGTTAGCTTTGCATATTGTACATTGATCACTCGGATACTCACAATCCCGACGCATCTAGTTGCTGGCGAGTGAGTAACGTACGTCGGAGTTCCACCCTAAGGTTTAGCATCCCGCGTAGCTGTCGCCCTTACCTTTACTACTTTTCAGATAGGTCTCAAGTCTTGCGCTCTGCTTCGTATCGGCTTCCTAGTTGATCGCACTGGTGGGATATGTGAATAATATCGAACGCGGAACATCGGGTATCGAGTATTTTGGATCTTTGCTGGGCGTCGTTACGAGTTTTTCCGGGTTTGTCAGCTGGTATGTGGACTTATGATATATAGCACGCCGAAAACAAGAATGCCGGAGGACGCGGCGACAGGGTTGACCAGCAATCTCGGCGGGTGGGATATACGCGTGCTGTGGGGATGGCAATCGTTTGCAATATTGATCGGAGCTCAGCACGGGGCGTGTTATTTACTTGGACATCTGGCATTCGTGGACATGCCTCAGTTTTCTGGAAGACGGCTTACAGATGATAGTTCCCTAGCTTGGGACTCGTTATATTTCCCCTCACGGCCATTGGGTATCAGCGGGTCAACGCAGAGAGAGATGGTTCCAGATTGCTGGAACAGAGAATGGAGAAGTGCATCATCTATTGGAGGATCGATGGGTCACTTTGTGCTGGAGATGACGTACCTTGCTTTGCAGTTGAAAGATGATATATTTACCTGATGCTGATGGGAACACCCAGCGGAGAGGAGAGAAAATAATCAGCGTCAATTGCCCTACACGACACTGGTCCGGGGCTTGATCGATGTACTCAGCCACGATACGATGGATCTCTGTCGAGGGATATCTAACATCATCGAGCGTTATCGAACCCAATCCTCGGACCTGACAGTGACAACTGACTGATTAAGCGTGACTCACCCCGGGATCCAATAAAGATAGCACTTGGTCATCACAAGATCCAGCCATCGCCATTTCGTTGCAAATGACGCCAGAGGACGTGTTCATATGTATAACCAAATAGTTTATTCCCTGGGTCGGAACCGTTCACACCATCGCAAATCGCAATAAAGTTGACAAAGACGACGTTGAACGGCGGGTTGTCTGTGCGGAGCTGTACGAAATCGGCGTAGATAAATTGGATCCATGCATGACCGGATTCGGTGTGTTTTCGCAACCCATCGTCAGTGAAGATGCCACCGTGTCTGTGATTGCATTCGCAGATGTCGTCCCGGGCCAGGATCAGGTCGCCGGATGGGACGCGAGCGAATCGGTGGTGATTCGACTGGAAACGTTGGGAGAAAATACGCGTCAGGTTTGAACGAGGTACTTGGGTAGAAACAGGGGATGTCGGTGAACAATAGCGCTGGGGCATTGGTGAAAAGTAGTGGATGGCGTACTTCAGACTGTGACTCGACATATTATTTTACCTATGTGCATGCCTCGCCATCTGAACTCAATGTATTATCTATCTCTCAATGCTCCGTTTTCTTGAGGGATCTTTCCTCTGCACGTGCGATTTGGTCTGTTGTGCAGACATTTTCAGGACCTTGGTACGCAGCGCTCTGGTAGAAACTAGCACGTGTTCACATTCCTTGGATGCTTGCTACGGTGTATACGGTGGAGCCAAAGGCTACCATCATCAATGAAATGGGATAGCATCATGACCGCACCTCGCGGAAGGCATCAGCCCGGGAATTCGACGGTTGCCCTGTGGAGTCGCACCACGCACGGCATCGGTCCATGAGTACTTCTACTCGAGACATGTCTCCTTCATTCGTCGTACTCTCAGCAAAGCTGGCTTTAGACGCAAGGCCGCAATGAAGCCAGTGAAGTTGCGATATATCCGCAACATCCAAAGTCAAGCCACATTGACTCGACCCGAACTGGACGTAACACTAACGAAAACGCTGGCCGTGGATGAGGATGAGACGTTCCTACTTCTCCCGCAGGGTAAAGTCTACTACGAGTGCACGCACCAAGAAGAAAGAAAGTCCTTCAAAATCGAATGCCGATGCCCAGTTCGCATGTCCTTGGGCATGGCAGTCACGATCATGGCGGTTGGCGACACAGAGCGTCATACCAATCCTGTAGAAATGTCTACCCGCCGCCCCTCCACCCAGGAGAACGCTGAAGAAAATGCGGCCACTTCGTCGACTCCCGTGATGAAGCGGTTTGTCATCTTAAGCCAACGCCATCTGATCCAGCCGCTGATCAACATCAACTCGTGAACACGAAAACAACTCAACTGACCCTCTGCGAGCTCGAGAACAGCACAGTGGTCAGTGAAGTGCTGGAAGTCCCACCATACCTGCTTAAAGGTAAGCGAAAGTCCACGTTGCTGTTGTCGCCCGGGGCATACCATCACACATTGGAACAAAGCCAAGACGACGTTGAGCAGCGGGTCGTGTTCACGGAGCCGTACGAATCCGTCGTAGATGGATTGGATCCATGTTTCACCCTAGGTGTTCTTGGTACCACGGTCATATACGAGAGGAACTACTTGGTATCTGACATCTGTGGGGGGAGGAGGGAGGCTGGAGAGGAGGGGCATTTGGCCAAAGAAGGTCTTGGGCTGCTTGCGGGGGATGATCATTGTCGACTGGTCAAGAATAAAACTCACTTCCACGTCCCAGGATCGGAGAGCGGGCATGGCGATTGGAGAAAGCTGTAACATAGTGTGCACAAGCTATCGAGGATGGATGATCATGACGAAAAGGAGGTTCTCTTTACTCCCTAGGTATGCAGCTACGTGGTGCAAAGAGGCTAGGGGTGATAGTCACGAACGAACTAGGCGAGGTCACGAGAGCGCTCAAAGAATGAGCAAAAACCGAACGAGCCAAGTTGAATAAAGCTTACTTTCTGCGGGTTCCATCAAATTCTTCGAGAATGGTCCCAATACACAACGTGAAAACAATTCTCGCAGAGACAGGTTTCTCCGAGGACGAAATCAAACCAGACTTGGCCTGGGGCCCTGAAAAACTTTCAGTGACCGCACGTGACTTCCGAGATTGAAGTATTTAATTTCATTACCCACCACTCTCACTTCCAGTCGTTCGCTCTTTCTGCGGAAAGACGACGTCCCCGGCACCATGTCCGCACCTCTTCTCGCCGACGTTGTCACCCGCATTGTCCACAGTTTCCCTGGTCCTTCCCTGCTCTCGCGCACGTTGTTTTTCAGTGCCATTTTGACTGTAATCTGTTCATCCCGTCGTGACATCCGACTGTACGCTCACGGATAGATCCCCCTGTTCCTGATACTGTGCAATCTATACGTTCTATCGCATGGATACCCGCCCCCCTCCGTCCATCATCATCTTCCCTGGTGGGGTCTGGTGCTTCAGACCGCGACTTGGATGCCCTGCGCATATGCTTCCTATTCTAGGCTGAACGCCCGTACAAATGATGCAGCTGTTTCGCAGGAGAAAAAAAAAGGAACGTGGAATTCCTCACAACGAAGTGTCTCTTTCATTCGTAGGGGCAGTTCATCTCACCCTTTGGTTGAGTGAAATTTTCAATATTTCGCACAAAGAGAAGCGATGGATTGATGATACTTGTAACCTGTAAGTGGCAGGTAGCCATATCCCATAAGTATCCATTAATTCCGTCTTTCACTCCTTCACTGGTCTGATACATTTCTCCTTTGGCGTGCAGTAACGATCATTTTTATGGATTTCTGGCAGTACATAGCTCTCATCCTGTGTCGCTGGGAAACCATTGGTGATCCCACCCTCTACGTCGTTTGCGACCGCCAAACCATACGAATACGTTTCTCCTTCTCTCTCTTATTACACCCTTCTCATCCTGCTCCATTATATCCAGAAAAGCGCTTGATACCTGCCCGTGATGTCCTCTAGTAAGACAAACCAAGATGGTTAGAGGTGGGAAGGCCTGCCTGGGTAGCAGGATACTACCCTGTGGCGGCATCGAGGCATCTTATCGAAAGGGGGCGGTCAAGCAAGGCATACTTGCAATAGGGTGGGAAATGGGGCTTACCTTGCTGTCATCAGTGAGGGTCATTTTTACGTGTCCGAGTTCAGACCTGATCCTGCGTCGCGGCCACAACGATCGTGGGTGGTAGGGGTAGTGACTGGTTGTCGCTAGTTGTTGCCAGGATCTCGGCTAAGTCCATTCACTGGTGTGTGTCCATACGTCAACGAGATTCCATTCCAGACCCAACCTCTGACCCTACCGGGGGGTGGAGAGCGCGGTCAAGGTAGTCTTGGACGAGATGGGTATGTACTACGCACGGTGTGAGTTATGTCCACAAGACTTTGTCAATGAGAATTGGCGTGGGATCGATCGTGCGGCCGCCGCGGTAGAAGAAGATGGTCGTGATGTGCATCATGTCGGGAAAGGAAATGGAGGATTTGATGAGTGTACAAACTCCGGGGGCCCGCTCTCGTGAAACCAAAAATGGGTAGAGACGGGTGCGAATAGGAGTGCGAAAGAGCCTGCTGTGTCAATGTGGGTGGCGTGAGACCGATCTTGTGGCCGCCGCGGTAGAAGATGGTGGGGGTGGATGAGTCAAAAGGGGAACGAGAATCTGGTGAACGCGATCACGATGTGCAAATTCAAATTGGGGGGTTCATTCATTGAAAATCAGAAAATAGGAAGAGACTGATGCACCGATTACGACATTGCTTTTCAAAGACTGCATGATGATCATAATTACAGCTTGAGGTGGCCGTGGATCAGGGTGAGTTCTTCGGTATTTGTGTGGAGGCACTGCTGATTCTCGACATCACCAAAGTCTTGGGCACAGGGTCATTACTCAAGTTTACGGGTAGCAACCTGGAAGAATTGTGCAACGAACTAGCTACTTGGTAAATATTGGGTTGGAGTTAGATACATATCTTTTTGACAGACAGGAACAAGTGGCCAAGATATACTGTGATACGGCTTGTAAGCACCTCGGGCTCAGCGCGGGCAGGGTTGATTCGGTTGAAGCGCTGAAGATTGATGAGGGTCGACGTTCAAATGAGTGAAAAGACCCGCCCTCCGGAACCTTTGATCCGTAGTCGTGCTGTGAAAAGAAAGGATGGTAAACATGCGGTGTTAGCTCTGCACTGGTGCTACAGCTTCAAGGCATCTTACCTCCCACCAGAGGTCATGTTACACTGGCTCGGAAGAGGTATCGTGACATAGTAGGATGGATCTCACACTTGGAGACTGGGTAAAATCCAAGTTGTTCTGAGGAGAGACTGACAGCTTGGATTTTACCCAGTCTCCGAGCGTGAGATTGAGGAGTATGCTACGAGTACAGTGGGTTCTTATAGCTAAGCTTGACAGGCCGTAACTATGGTATCGTATGTACTGTAGGTACTTGCAGTCGAAATTGATAGAGGTTTGCATATGTACTCGTCAAAGTCCGATCAGGGGGGTTACTACTCGTTACGGGTCATAGGATGTCATCTGACTCTAAATGAAAACCGCGATGCAATCTTTCACCGCAAACATCCTGTGTTATGTAGGAGATGCTCTCACACCGCCTTCAGTCACACCCCTCCACTCTGATCGTGTTTGTCTAAGTTGGAGGATTGTACATCACGCGTTGTTCCAAACGAGTCTTGAAACATATATTTAATAGCCGAGTAGAAGCTATAACTGCCAGTACTAAGTAGAACCTAAAGCCGAACCACTGGAAACCTCCCTCTCCCTGAATCTCAATCTTTGTTTGTTGTTCAACTGTCATACATTGCTGTTTTTCTTGTACCCGCTATGTCCTCCGACTTGCAGTTGGAGTCTGCTTTGGAGCTTCTCCAGCTGACTAACTATTTGGCTCGTATGGTCCTTCATACCGTCTCTCAACAATTAATCTCATAGACCATTACAGTTGTTCTTGTCACTGCTGTCGTATATGATTATCGTGCGTGATGCTTATGCGCACATTAAATTTGTATTCTGAAGTGACAATTTCCATCACGGCACTGCAGTCCTCACCTTTTCGAGAGAGGTTTTTTTTCACTTTTCACAGCATATTTATTGGCTGACAATATTTAAAAGATAGAATATGTTTGGGTAAGGAAGCTGTAATTACCGAGCAAGCACTGAAATCCTGACAGTCCCACAGCGCAGACCCTGGACTTGGGTCTCTACAATCTTTGTTCTCGTGCGTATAAAGGATTAACAAATACCCCATTGCACATGTTCCAAATTGACAGTTCTGTAGGTCCGATATATCGGCATTTCTTATACGATGTAAGTTTATTGTTGGTACGATGCACAATCATAAATTAGACAGCTAACGGTTAATCTATGCTTAAGTCTTAATGGACTCTGTATGTTCAAATCGAGTCAAAGATTGATTGAACTGATCAAATCCATTTGCAGTTGGTACCATCTTTCTCCCTGGCCCCATCAGAGTCAGTTTTTCTGCTTTGCGCCTTGTTATCATTAATAGCCATTTCTGGACAGATGTGTGCACCTAAATTCCGAGTTAAAACTCCACTGATAATACTCCCATAGGTGTAAGTGGATTAATTTACTCCCCACTACACCATCAACACGAGACATGGATATTACAAAGGTACTATAATAACACTGGTAACTGAGTGGGGGTTCGCAATATTTTTCAATGCTGCTGATTGTAAGTTGCTATACCCTCCTTATTCCTTTCCCAACATCATGGTTTCAATTACAGTTGTAATGATCCTACGGGTGTATGCAATGTGGAATCGCTCCAAGTGGATCCTTTGGGTCCTCCTGTTCACCTACGTGCCACAGGTTATTCTTTCCTTTGTTTTTACAGGGATCTACAGCAATCTCAACACAACCGCCTCAGGTATGTCTCGAACTAAAATCATGCATGACTGCAATCTCATGGATATGGCCTCCATCTTGTGCCACCCTTTTATAAAGTCACAATTATCCAAATCACCGACTTTTCTTTTTGCGATTTCTCACTGAGTAAAGTCTCATCCAGGGTTTACATGTATAACAAAATCCCGCGCTTTATTCTCAGTGCTATACTTTTGGTCCTCGCTGTCATCCAAACCTTGAAGGAGTTGGTTGAGATGTACAAAGCGACCAGGCAATGGCAGCTTAATCGATACATTCAACAACTCGTGAGAGATGGGATTCTTTACTTTCTCGTGTACGTCTTACTTTTTCACACACTCTCATTCCGAATCGTCATCTTCACATTTTCCTATTCATCTTGCTGTCAAGTATGTGCAGAAAAACTAACCACTCAGATGTTTTCCCCTAAACTTCTAGGACCATGTTTTTCAACATCGCGTCTATTGTTGAAATCGGGTTCACATTAAGCAACAATTCGGAACTATTCCTATACTTGGTTTCTTCCATGACCATCTGCCCCATGATGCCTCGGTTCATCATCAGTGTGAGAGAGCTGTATGACCGTGGCCGCTGGCAGGGGATTGACACCGGATTCGGGGTGTTGTCAGAACCCATCTCCAGTGAAGACGTGGCCGTGTCCGCGATTGCATTCGTGGATATCCCCCCGGAGCAGGGTCAAGTTGTGGAAATTTCCGTGAACGACTCGGAGGCGATTGAACTCAAAGCGTTGGGGGATAATGCGCGTCAGGTTTGACCATTGATTTTGGGTGGAAACTGGGGATGAGCACTCATGCTGGGGCCTTGGTGAAAAATAGAGGATGGTGTGCTTCGAGCGGTGATCCGGATACTTATTTTACCTATGTATATTGCCTCGCCTTCTGAGCCCCATATATCATGTATCTCTCAACGCTCCATTGTCTCAAGGTAGCTTCCCTTCCGCACGTGTGATTTGGTCTGTGCTGCAAACATTTTCAGGAACTACCCAGCACTTTTTGTAGAAACCAGCACGTTGTGGACCTTCCTCAAGGGCTACAATGGCACATATAATACCTACCACTAGAGGCTCCTAGCACCTAGAAAATGGGCGAGCGTCATGACCGCATGTCGCGGTGAAATCCTTGTGAGATTTCAATCCAAACTCGGAGAGCGGACGCCACATTGGTTGGCAACCCGAGCCTGAATGTAAACAAACGAAAGAGTGCCAGCTAGAGATGTATATGAGTACAGGATTATCCTGCTTGTCCGACAAGTCTGCTCCTAAATGCACGCAACAAGAAGAGACGACCTGGGTCTGCCTTGGGATCAAATATCAATGTCTAATTCGGACATCCCTGAAAATGATAGTTGCGGTCGTGGTGGTAGGAGGCGCAGTGCCTATACCGATCTTGTAGGAATGTCTACCCACCCCTCCATCGAGGAAAGCGAAGAGGAAGATGAGGTCGCTTCGTCGACATCCATGATGAAACAATATG